>JARFTM010000156.1:0-73657 GCA_030278935.1 Trichoderma polysporum | reverse complement strand
AGAAAAAAGGCCTTTTGGCTGCGTGTGCCGCTTATTGTGGTGTTTCACGGATTTTGTGGCCAACTAGAAGGCTATCGCATTCTAGTTGGATACTGTAAGCCCCGCTGAAAGTTATACCAACGGGTATGTAATCAACCCCCTGAAGCTGAAAGTGTTGATTATTAAGAAATTGATGACAGTAGTTAAGTCGCGGTATAGGCATCCTGCCGCACTATCAAATATTCCGTGCACTCCAGAAACAGAGACAGTGCCACGCAATCGCGTGCCATTGCAGCGCCAAGTCCACCCAACCCGCCTGCACGCAATTTATCCTCATAAATGCCTCAACTGCCTCTCAAAGAACCAACATCCTCCTACTATTTAGCCCGAGAATCTTCTCACCTGATCACATAATTATGTTCCGGTTTGCTGGAGCCAGCCAGTATAAAACCCGAGCCATCGGATTCATATTAAGCTCAGAAAGAACCTTAAAAGCTAGGCTGCCGCTAGTGAAGCCAGCCAAGCCGCCGCGCAACTGTTTCAGTTCTCACGATGCTGCGCCTCCAAAACCCGAGTAGGCTAATGGATCCATTCGATTACGCGTCCCGCTTTTTTATTTGCTATCTTGAAATTAGCTGTTAAGTCTAAAGTTTGTTCCATGTCCCGGCGAGATTTGTCCTGTTGCTACCCGTGGGATTTCTCAGATTTAGCAGGGGCCTCAGTCTCCACGCTGCCTTGTATAATAGCCACCCTCTTTCAAGCCGTATCCTTTGTTTATGGGGTGAGATTATAGCCACTGCCATAAGGACCCTTCTCGTCATTCTCTCGCTGAAAGCATAACAGAAGCAAACTTTATGGCACAAGCACAGCCATAGACCTAATCTCTTTGTCAGTGCCATGGGCCGGTCGTTCCGGGCTATGCCAAGTGCCAAGTATTTCCTCGGCCACGGCCAAGCTTTAGCACAGCCAGTATCGAAGTCATTTCAGGGTGCCAAGATGCCCAAGCGCTACCGTATGAATCCACAAGTTCAAAGTCGTACAGACATCAGCTTCCATTGGGCCATTATAAATATACGAGGCGCACATTCACCGCTGATCTAATTTCTGAACCACATTTGTCTGGTCCTGGCTGCCTCTTTCAGAAAACCAGAATTTTATCTTATTTTTCTTATATTTCCTTCTTTCCATCGTTAGCATACCATTTTCTTGGATTCACTGTGCGTTCTTCGTCTGCTGGTAGGACGTCGAAAAGTACCTCGTTTGTACTACCTTTTTTTGCCGCTCGTTTAGGCCGAATTACGTTCTTGTCAACAACATTCGTTACAACGATTATATCGAATCTCTTAGATCAAAAAACTCCAACTTTCCAATCGCGTTTCACAATTCGGCCTACAAAAACACTTTCAACCATGCTTTCATCGTGGGTAGTAATTGCAGCTTGTTGCTTCTATGTTAAAGTCGAAGCCGCTTATCGCATCGATAATGCAGGTAATTACTGGCGAGATATGACCTTGGCCGGATTCCCCTAATATGTTCGCTGAGTAGAAAATATCCGAGAGTCGGCCCGTGGGCTCGCATACGATTTGATGCTATACTACCAGGGCAACAAGACGGGCCAAGTTCCCGGCATCTTACCTGGTCCACCGGCCGAAAACAAAGGCGACTATTATTGGTGGGAAGGAGGTGCTATGATGGGTACTTATGTCGACTATTGGCATCTTACCGGCGACTCGAGTTACAATACAGTGGTAATGGAAGGAATGCTTCACCAAGTGGGCGAAAACGAAAACTACATGCCAAAAAATTACACGGCATCTCTCGGGAATGATGATCAAGGCTTCTGGGGCATGTCCGCTATGCTGGCCGCGGAAACTAAATTTCCAAATCCTCCTGCTGACAAGCCTCAATGGCTTGCGCTAGCCCAAGCTGTTTGGAACACACAGGCCGATCCTAGTCGCCATGATGAGACTTGCAATGGTGGATTGAGATGGCAAATTCCTTTCTCAAATGCGGGTTATAATTACAAGAACAGTAGGGCCAGAAAATCTCGTACATGAGACCCTTGCATTACTAATATGGTGACCACCTTTATAGCGATTGCCAATGGATGCTTCTTCAACATTGGAGCTCGCCTTGCTAGATACACGAGAAACGATACATATGCGAAACATGCCGAAGATACATGGAATTGGCTATGGGGTGTTGGATATATCGATCACGATAGCTGGCTTGTCTATGACGGTGGCCATGTTGAGAAAAACTGCACCGACATCAATCATGCGACATTTTCCTATAATGCAGCCGTTATAACACAGGGAGCCGCATTCATGTATAACTACGTATGTCTGGTGATGAATATTCTTTACCAGCGAATTAGATTGGATGAGCTAACTTATAATCAGACTGACGGCTCAAAAATCTGGAAGAACCGTGTGGATAAGCTACTCGACTCCCTGTTAAAGAGATTTTTCCCTGACGATATCGCGTATGAAATTGGCTGCGAACCGCGCCAAGGTGCATGCAGCACAGACATGCTTTCTTTTAAAGGCTACGTCCATCGATGGCTCTCTGTGGTGGCTCAAATTGCTCCACATACGCGAACCAAGATCCTTCCAATTTTGCGCAAGTCAGCGGAAGCCGCTGTTAAGCAGTGCACAGGTGGCGATACAGGCCGGCGATGCGGTTTCTATTGGTCTTCTAAACAGTTCATTGATCCTGCTGTTGACCATACTAGCGGCGCCGGCGAAGCCATGAATGTTCTCGGAGCCGTATCCAGCCTTCTTATCAATGAAGCGAAGCCGCCAGTAACCAATTCGACGGGTGGTATTTCCAAAGGGAATCCTAACGCGGGTCATGGAGGGGACAATGGAGAAATAGAGCCGAATCCAATTACAGCGGCGGACAAGGCCGGAGCCGCCCTTGTCACACTTCTAATAGCAGGCAGTGCGATAGGCGCTTTTATTTGGATGAGTGGATTTGACTAATTCAGGGTCAAATGGCTGACTAGTATTTACAAGATGGAGTCATAAAAACGACAAAAACATTGGGATGTTAATAAGACATTGGGCAGGATGGCGTTATAAGTGCTCATACTATAGATTGGATGGATAGGCTGAATTGGGCACTTCCCTGGGGTATGTAAACTGGAGTTTTGCATGATCCGCATATGTATTTATATAGCCATCACGCTGTAATAATTTACAAATTACTTCAATTCTAAATGAAAAACATAAAATAGTATCAGTCTTATCTTGCTAACATCGGTTGATAATGCCTTGACAGGAATTTAATACAGCGTCCATGATAACGCCCCTCACGCGAGTATTAGTGCAGCTAAATAGCCCCGATCTATCTATCATAATTAAGGTAACTTGAGAAATAAGACAAAGTATATATGCGTATATACATTAGCGCTACAATACCCTATATTATAAACGATTCATAATTCATAATTTATATCTCTTGATATTCTAATGTTTTACAATTGCGTCGTTTGCACTTTTTGCGATGCCTAGGTATCTTAATGTGCCACTATCTATAAGCACCTTTCCGCTGATGTTACAGTACGCTCATTAGCCAGCTGCTAACAGGAGTCTGAATGCTTTGAACGCTACTGCAAAGATCATGTCACTGTGGGGACAAACCCAAATTCGTCTCAAATTACTCCAAATCGTCAGAGCGCACTGAAAATACACCTACAATTGATTACCAGACAAATCAATATAATTTTGAAGTAGAAAAGGTTGTAAGCAACATACTTCTGGTGCGATATGACCAGTCGCACTTGTTCAAGCACCAGAAGGCGTTATTGAGTGCGCAACATCGTCTCACCTTTCCAAACCCAACGTCTGTTCTCTTGGTGGCGGGGCAATCTTAACACAAAGAGGGGCTCCGATTAATACTATTTATCACCTATGCTCAAAATCATCATGGACATGTAATCACGTACAACGCATCAGGAACGATAGGTACTGAAAAGAGGACTAGAGACATATTCAACATATTTAAAAATTGAAGCGAGCTTTGCATCAAAGAATGGACTTCAATTCACCACGTGCAGTGGGGGACGGAGAAAATGACAATGCTTCGATAGCGGGGGAAAGCACTCAAGCAGAAGTGCTGGTTCTTGATCGACCCTGTGAGTATTGCAAAGTACTCAGACTTGATGATTCTGCATATAGTGCAAAAGTCAGACAGACGGCAACAGAAAGTCCCACTTTGGATTTTGGAAACATACTAAAGACAAGACTCCCTGGGCAAACGCACGACGATAAGTGGTATGCTCATGAACAAACGGCGTTCAAGTTTGAATATAATAGGAAAGACGTACTTCCTGGTATGCCAGAGCTGGCAGCCACCAGCTCTCAAGGCTGTGCTTTTTGTGAAATACTAAGAAAGGATATTATATCTGCTTGGGAGTCACCAACAGGGAGATCCAAGTTCGGCCATCAGAGTATCAGAGCGAACATCACCATTACTGATGTCAAGTATATGCTTCAGGAATTTGGTCACCGATATCAACCAAGAGATGAATCGGACCCGAGGGCATGTCTGAACTCACTTGGCGTGTTCTTTACTATTGAATGGCATGATGCAACAAGATATTGTTTCATTTACTATAATATTCACGCTGAGCCTTTCGGTATGCACATATCTATGCAATGATTTTCTGAGGTCTGCTGACACATATTAGATCCATGCGCCTCGTGGTTCCACATTCGGCGCAAACCCGTATTGAATCAATTTTCATCTCTGGTTTCACGGCGCCGCATAGACGAACTTTTTGTCAAGTCTCTTTCCAACGATACCACCCCAGAAAATGAAGCTTATTTGCCCACACGGCTATTAGATGTCGGATTATCAAGCACTTCTACGTATATACAACTTGTCGTCACGAATCAGAATGAGCCGCTTCTTACTGAAGTGGACCCTGTGTTGAAGAGATATGCGGCATTGAGCTATTGCTGGGGTTCGAAAGAGGAAGCAGCAAAGCAATTAAAGACTACCAGAGATACGATTGGCGAACATCTTTCACGTATCGATATTGGGAAGCTGCCTCAGACAGTAGCAGATGCTGTTCAGGCATGCCGGGACCTTCAAATCAGATACCTATGGGTCGATGCTTTATGCATCATTCAGGGCGATGAAGATGACTGGAGTGAAGAATCTTACAATATGTCCAAGGTTTATTCGAACAATTTCGTCACCTTGTGCGTTCTTCCAGGGAATTCCTGCACGAGTGGCTTTTTAAAGAGGGCTCACTCTCCGCATACGCTGCAAATCAACTTTCAATCTAAGCTCAACACTTCAGTATCAGGAAAATTATATCTCCAGATGATACAGCCGGCTGATGAAAACTTGCAAGTATCTGAAAGTCCGGATCCTACATTTATTGCCTTGGATAGCGAATATTACGAATCTGACGTTATGGACTCTGCTTTGAACAAACGCGGGTGGACTTTTCAAGAAAGTGAGCTCTCGCCACGCAAACTACTCTTTGGAAACACTTCAAATTATATAATATGTGGAGAATTGCGGGAATCAGCGCAAGGGCTGCCATTTGACGACAGGAGCTTTTTTCAGTTGGCAAACTTGGCGTCAACAGACGGTTCGACAGACCCTTTTGATGACTGGTATACTTTAGTACAGCTTTATTCTCGGAGAGAACTTTCATACGTCCAAGACATGCTACCAGCAATTTCTGCTTTCGCTAGAACTATCTCCAATAGATTGCTTGATCAGATGTATCTGGCAGGCTTGTGGAGGGCTAATCTACCAAGGGGATTTTTCTGGGTTGGAGACCCTCAGAAAGACATGCATGCTGAATCGACTCATTATGACTACAATGCACCATCTTGGAGCTGGGCGTGCCATCCAAACAATATAGAGTGGCTTGGAGGGAACGCTAATAGCTCTTATACATTCTCGTCAGAATTTACGCTTCGAAATGTCGACATTACTACTCACAAGCTGAATCCCTATGGGCTTGTATATGGCGGATATCTACAAATCCACTGCAAACTATTTAAGCCGCCGCTCGAAGAAAATGATAAACCCAGAATGAATATAGAACACGAGGTTGAACAACGGCTGGGGACAGACTTTGAGGTATTACGATTTGAAGACAATGAATACATTTCCCATGTCCATCTGGATTGGATGACTCGCAGGCGGAAACTCCAGCCCATCGGACAATTATACATGGCTTTACTCACAAGTATTAACCTCACTGAAGGTAATATGAGGTACTTTAAGCATGTTACCGATCCCAAAGTTATGATGGGACTCCTCTTGCTGCCGACAGAAAATATGGACGAATTTACGAGAGCTGGCGTGTGGTATTCCGAGAGTGCCGGGCTTGGTGGAAGCAAGTTTTGGGATAATATCCAGTCGACATCTATTAAACTTACTTAGGTTGCTCATGCAATTTGAAATCCTTTGCAAGATTGTTGGTACATGCCAGTGGATGTAAAAATATATGGGTATGAGGACTGTAGAGCAGAGAGAGGGCCGAAATATAGAAGTACCGAAGATTTAGCCCAAGATGAAAGTATTGACGGGCTATGACTATTTCAGCTTGATTTAGAAGAAATCCTCTTGCGCCGCCATTAAGGTTTCTAGTTTGCTGCGATCAACCATTACTCGCAATTTACATTTCGTTTCAATCTCTCATCTCATTCGCGCTGCACGCGTAACACGTCTTATTTATTAGCAGTGCTTGACCACCATTCTCCTCATAGTTGATGCACATCCTGTTCTAACCCTTCTAGCAGTTTAGCCTGTAGCCAAGATCTCAATGACTTCCCTTGCCGCTCTGCCACCTGCAAACAGCGCTCCCTCCATGTATCCTTTCCAGACACTACTTGTCTCCGTTCCAGCAAAATGGATAAAGCCTTCTGGCCTCCACTGGTCTTGGCTCAGGCTCCTCAAACAGAAGGCGGGCACTATAGGACATGGAGCTCCCTGCGAGAACTCTTCCTCGTTCCAAATCTGCTCTCGAGTTTCCAATGGGCGTGGAATTTTCACCCCATATATACGATCCACATGGGCAATCACTTCGGCCAAACGGTCAGGCTCATCTTTTTGTGCCCATTCTTTGCCTCTGTCGCCTACTACGAAACAAACCAGAGCAAAAAGCCCATCTTCGTCGCTTGAAGCATCCCTCGTCAAAGCCACTGGTCCATTGAACCCCTGCGCCAGACCGCAGAGGCCGAGTTTGCGCCACCAAGGTTCCGAGTAGATAAGGAATACCTTGGAATAAAATCCAAGCGTGCTGTGGGCGCTAAGCCAAGTTTTGTCTGCTGATAGTGATGGCGAGAAGGCGATTTGGTTCAAAAAAACACTTGGAATTGTAGAAATAACCCGCTCGGAGAGAAATTTCCTCCCATCTCGTGTTATAACCAGACACCCGTTGTGAGGGTCTTGCTCAATACTTTGCACAGCGGCAGAGTATACAACAGTGTTTAAACTGAGACCATCCCTAATCGCATGACATAGCGACTGTGATCCATGACGAAAACGTAGATTCTGGCCACCACCTATATCGTCTGATCGCATCTGGAGAAGTCCTCCTCCAGCTTGGCAGTAGTGTAAGAAGAAGATTGCACTGACTTGGGTTGACTCGACACCCAACATGGCCGCGGTCCAAGTGTTGACCAGGCGGCGCACAATATCGGTTGCGCCCATGCAGATCACAAGCTCGTCCATGCTCATGTGGCCATACTGGGCCAGAAAGTGGCCAAAGTCGGCGACATTGACTGTATGGCATAGGGCTTCTACGCGGTTTCTGACCTCAATGAACGATGCTTTATCTTCTCTAGCGAGCTGTTTGTTGGATTCCAACATGTTAGTCACTGTATACTGATTTGTAATAAAATAAAGGCGTGAGTATTAAACTTACCGGTGGGTCGCTGCCGTAAAGAAATCTTCCATGGTCCTCAATAATGCAGTCGCCTTCAATGTTTTGCTTCACCATCTCTAGCCCGAGCTTCTCAATGAGCGCGGTAACTATGGGCTGGTTCAGATCGTTGGTCCAGGCACCTCCCAGTTCAACGTATCCTTTCCCAGGGCCCAAAGGGACCGACCATAGTTTTCCTCCAACTCTGTCACGGGCTTCGAGAATCAGACAGGGAATGCCTGCTTCTTGGAGTTTATGAGCGGCTAGGAGGCCACTCAGTCCGCCGCCGATGATAATAACTTGAGTCACAGACTCTTGGCTGTTCGGCTCAGGTGAATCCTGGTGACGAATGTCAGACGGATCATCTTGCTGGCCGGAAGCCATCGTATGATTGTTAATGAGCTCAGGCTTGCTATAATGTAACGACAGGAGAGACCGATGGATTTGATTGTAAATCAGTCAGCTGTTCGAACACCCTCTACTAATTTTCTTATTTATTGATCGCCAAACGATTGCTTCATGATGTCTAAAGAGAGATAGTCGTCGGGCCGAAGTTGGGCGAGGAAAAGGTCAATTTGAGGGTTAGCGCCGAATCGCGCCGAAGCCGACCTCAGCTATTTCCAATAGGCTGTTGGTGGCGGAGAGTGAAGCATTTTTTGTGGATTCGACAAGTAATCATGGAGGTGGTACCTCTGGAACTGGTATTTTGCTCCAATCATCAATTTTGACTCTGCGGACGTTCATTCATGTTAGTTTCAGTTTGCATCATTGCTGAAAGTAAATAACCAAAAAGTAAAGAAACAGACATCTCAATCACTCCTGACAAAAGAGCAGTTAATATAATGGAGTTGTTTTCTCTTACTGGGAAAACTGCCCTGGTTACTGGAGGGACTCGTGGTATTGGCCAGGCGATAGCCACAGGACTCGCCGAGGCTGGAGCAGATATTGTCCTTGTTCAGGTACGCGAACACTTCATGTAGATAGACATTCACATCTACCCACTACATGTACTAGGTAATATGTGATATTCAATGAATGCGTCAGCTGAGTCGGAGAATGTCAAAAGCGAAATGCAGATGAAACCACCACAAAACAAAGCATTGAGGCCCTGGGACGCAAATGTCACATCACTATAGCAGATCTCAGCGACCGAAGCAGTTTGCGTGGACTCATCGCCTCAGTGACTGAGACGCATCGGATCGACATCCTCATCAACAACGCCGGCATCATGAGACGCTATCCGGCAACCGATATATCGGAAGAGGTGCTGGACGAAGTGATGGAGGTGAATTTCAACGGCCCCTTCATCCTATGCCGCGACATTGGCAAATACTGGATCGACAACAAGATTGACGGCCGGCTCATCAACATCGCGAGTCTCTCCACCTTCCAGGGCGGCGTCCGAATGGCTGCCTATTCCGCCAGCAAAGGCGCAGTCGGCCAGCTCACCAAAGCGCTGAGCAACGAATGGGCACAGCACAAAATTCGTGTCAACGCAATAGCGCCTGGGTACAGCATCCCCCTCCTGTGATCTCTTTTTCATGCATCTACATATTATCCATCGATGACTGAGTCTCCCGGCTTACCAATTGTGTTGTACTAGATATATTGCCACAGATATGAACATTGACACGCGCGGCAATCCAGATAACGCACATTACTACCAGTCGATCCTCACGCGTATACCCATGGGCCATTGGGGGAAGCCTGAGGATTTCAAAGGGCCGGCAGTGTTTCTCGCATCTGACGCCAGCTCCTACGTCTCAGGAGAGACGATTGTGGTACGTTGTGGCTTGGTCTTCAACGCGAAAAGGCGAAAGGCTGACAGAGAAGCAGGTCGATGGCGGATGGATGGCGCGTTAATCGCAGCTATTTGAAGGGCTGAAAACTATCTAGGAGCCTGTCGTTTCCGTAATTGGAAGAGCTTGCATGCGGAATTGAAACAAAGGATTTAGGATTCAGCTTGAGGTAAACAAAACAATAGCACACATCTCAAATACCTTGCTAGGTAGGTACTATTAGCTGCCAGCTGAGTTGTCAAGAGAAAGGAAGATAGAGGGCATATGTACCTGTACATAGGGAGCATCTTACACGTAAAAGATAAAAGACGTCGAGCTAAAGCGCCGACTGAGGTGCCAAGCTGTGCTGATTGTACTGTAAAAACAGGCGTCTATCCATAACCATTTAAGGCCTTTTTCTTACCTGTGCCAGAAAATGCTTGCGCGTGTGCTTCGTTCAGCATCAATAAATACTTTGTCCTCCGTTCGAAATAAATCGATGCGAATTAACTGAAGTGCAGCCAGTAACATCACGTCATAATCCAGGGCACCTTATCTTATCGGCGCGCCGCAGCACCTCCAACTTTCTTTTTTTGTGGCATGGAAAGTTTATTTAGCGCCCGTTAACATTTATTAGCGGGCGTTCACTATTAGCCTCGATCTCGTGTGGCACTGCCGTTGTGGCACCGTGCCTTTCTTCCTTCATTACTGTTGGCAGGCTACGCTGCCTCCCTTTCCTCAGCCTTTTGCGGGCTGGCATTCTTTTGCCATTTCGTTTTTTCTTTTCTTTTCTTCTCTCTCACAAGATTCAATTGACCTTAGATGCTCTCACGATGCCGTCAGAGCTACTCCTTCGATACGCCGAGAGCACCGACGACGATAGCTACGACTCGGCCGCGGAAGACGAATTCTACAATGGCGAAGATCCTTGGGACGAGAATCCGTACAAAGGGCTCGTTTTCCGCAAGTTCACAGAGCTGCCGCCTGAGCTGCGAATTAAGATTTGGAAGTTTGGCCTCGCAAGCCTAAGCCAGCCCCAGCTCCTTCAATTCAACATTAATAGCATCACTCGAGAGGATCCCAGCGATGTGGTGATCAACGAATTTGGCGAACCCGCTCCTCGCCGCTATCGAGATTGGACCGTCAATCACTGCACCAGCCTTGCTCGCGCTACCGAACTGAACCGCAATGTTATGGCTGTCAATCGAGAAGCTCGAGAGGTTGCACGCAGATTGTTACCACATAGTCTCAAGATTTGCACAAAAGGTGGTGGTTACGGAATGGTGTATTTCAACCGGGATCGAGACGTTGTCCAGCTGAAAGGATTCAAGTACGGCATACATCCGTTTTCTGTTGAAGCGGGGCTACACGACTTCATCTACCACCTAGACGGATTTGCGGAGAACGTGGTACAGCTTGCGATTCGTTACGACGACTTTGACGATGAAGAATCGGACGCCGGTGACTACTTTACCCATGCGCTGGAACAATTCCATAACCTCAAGCGGCTGTTTCTTGTCTCGATGTACAACAGATACGGTGTCAACAAGAGGCTCTGGTGTGGCTCAGACTATATTTATATACACACCAGCGTCGTTAGAGATGATCGCAATGAGCCCTTGTTGACAAAGCGCTGCTGGCCTAATGTAGATGATTACGACGATTTTACGAGAAACGAAGTCTCCGCCCCCATCACACACCTTCTACCAGGCGAGGCTCTTCCATTCCTTAGGACCAGCGGCATCGAGCTTTTTCCGATGCTCGTATTCGAAGATAAAATTGGCTTGGAAGCTTTAAAAGATCTGAAAGATAAATGGAAGCGGAGTTATAGGGAAGGGATCCCTGCTGCAGAATTATCCGAGTCAGGGTCCGATGACGATGAGGAATCTGAACCTAATGAATATGAAAGCGATGGGATTGATGATTCCGAGATTGAGGAGAGTGACAATGGGGAGGACGAAAATGAAGATTTTTCTGGAGACGATATTTATGCCAACGGTGATGATGACGATCTCGGCGGCCATGGAGTAGGGGAAATTGTACCTGTCTTTTCCGACCTAGAGTCAGACCCAGAAACAAATGGCCATAATGTAGTGTCTGGCGAGGGGCAAAACTCTAGAAAACGGCGCATTGTAACCGACTCAGATGACGACGATCCGCCTCCAGTGTCTGGAGAAGGACAAAACCCTAGGAAACGACGCATTGTAACTGATTCAGACGACGACGATCCATCTGAGGGCTCAAGAAGGAAACACGCTCGCACCGGCAGCTTCCCAGCACAAGTCGCGGTTTCAGATGATGAAGCTATCAGCAAGCCTAATGGTGCTGGGAGGAGCCGGAGGCGTGCAAGGATTGTTGATAGCGATGATGATGATGATGAGGAGGAAGAGGATGGTGGAGGTGTTGCGCTCAACAGGCGGCTTGACGAGCATGAGTTGAGTAAGAAAGATGAAGAGATTATTAAAAAGGGAAGAAAGGGAAGGGAAGCTAATAAAAGTAAAATCGAGGAAGAAGATGACGAGGACGATGATGAAGAGGAGGAGGAAGAAATTATAGATGTGAGGCGGTTGAGTCTAGCTTCTCGACTTCAACTCGTGCGAGAAAATCATCCATCATCAGAGGAGGAAATCAGCGATGAAGGAGAATACGGCGACGAAGATGACGATGATGATGACGAAGATGACGAAGACGAGGAAAGGTATGGCGGCGGTCTTATTGACGGTATTGCGGAGGAATCAGATGATTCAGGAGATTACTAACGGCTCTGGCGTTGAAACGGCTTTTCAAGAATTGGACAACGGTTTTTCATTAATTATTCGGCACACATGTATAAATTTCACTATCAACCCATATAGCAGGTTGTTTTTTTATAGCTGATACTCTGTTATCAACCTCTCCTGATATAGATATATCATAATGTCTTTCCTTGAGCCAAGAGGCTCACAAATTCTCGAATCTTTCTCTCCCTCGTCTCCATCTTTTTTACTGTCTCGATGCGCCAAAGAAATGGATACCTCTGTGACCTGCTCAGTCCTTCAAACACGCTTTTCGCAGTCTCATCCTCTCCTAGCGCATTCTCGAAGTCCTCAGGAACCTCCATCGTCGCCGGCCCAGCATAGGCCTTGTCCCACCGTCCATCCCCCTTTGCGGCATCTACCGCAGCAACGCCCGAGGGTCGCATCCTCCCTTCTGCCGTAAGCATCTCGACGCGCTGGACATTTCGCTGAGACCAAAGGCTCCGGCTGCGACGAGGCGTGAAGCGCTGCAGGTAGAAGTTTTCGTCGAGGGCTTTGCGCTGGCCGTCGATCCAGCCGTGGCATAGGGATGTATCTATGGCTTCTAGATAGCTGACGGAAGGGACTTGGGTGACGATGGACTTTTTGCTGAAGCGCAACCAGATGCCAGATGGAGTCGAGGTGCCAGACTGGAGGAGCCAGGCGTCGAAGTGGGAGGCTGATGGGAAATTGAGAGTTTGGATTTGGGCTTCGGATGATGTCAATGTTGACTTTGAGGTTGCTTTTGATCTTGCTTTTGATTTGATAGCCACGGTACTCGTGGACTGTGATGATTTGGTTGACTTGACCTTGACCTTGGCAGGGAGGTTGGTGGATGAAGCGCTAGATATGGCTGCTACAGATGATGCTTCAGCCGCAGCCTTAGCTGCTCTTGTCACCCTACGAGTTGACATTCCTGCTGATTGGATCCTGTAAGGCCTGGCCAGTTAGTAAGAATGGTTATTGTATATTGGATGAGCGAGAAACGTATGCATTTTGTGGGTGTATTGATATACCCCACCGTGAATTTGGCTGCGACTCACCAATACAAGAATGCACGGCACAATTCCTATCACTCAAACCGATACCGCTATTGTTGGTATCATGTATGAATCTAGAACAAACAGTCAAATTGGCGTATGGAAGAAGCATAAAGAAGTCGAACGAAGCCCATATACCATGTACACTTGTAGTATGTTTGAATTGTGCACGGTTCATGAACACTAGGTTGGTGGTTGAGGCTGGCGGATCCAGGAGTGATTGAAGCTGATAGCGGTGCGGTTAGCGCAAAGAGGCGCTGTAATTCTGAGCAGCAACACTGTAGGCATTCGGTAAGCCCCTTCAGCCACTGTAGAGTAGAAATTGGAAATCTCATCAATCAATCATAAGCTTTCCACGAGTCTATCAAGCTATCCCTTTGCATCTTGAAATTTCTGAATTAACAACGCTTGCCAAGTTTTAACAACAGCAAAGCCACGCCCTCTCGACCCATCTGGCTGTTCCCGTTTATATACAACAAACTAACTAATATCCCATGACCGAGATCAAAACAACGCATTCATCATTCCTTGAACATCTCTAGCAGCTTCTGAACCGGCCAAGCTCGCGCATCCCGGTACTTTTCCACCACACCTCGAAGCGCTTGACGTTCATACCGGTCCGTAAAAAAATCACCATACAGCTGAATGCCAATGGCGGCGTTCAAAAGCGCCGGTGGAGAGGCTGGGTGACAGAGGGCAATGCCGCACAGCTCTAGCAGCAGAAGACGGACGTCGTTTTCGGCCTGTCTCCAACTTGCGCGCGATGCCGTTGGCGCTCTAAGAATAAAAGTCAGGATTGCATGAAGATATGAAACGCGTGTTGGATCAACATACTTTAGAAGAGGACTCTCGGCGACTAGTACCGACTTGGCCATGATGCTCTGCTGAATACTCGTCACTTCAATATTTGAGCCATACCAGATGGTGGGAAAGATTTCTCCTTTAGCCTTGTCTGCCGTCCTCCTGAAGATGGGCTGGAAATTGGCGAGAATGTCACGTTCGAGGTATTGCTGCTGATCCATGAGCCTCGCTATAAAATGTTGCATTAGTATCTACAGTTGCATACCAGCGCTTTCATTCAACTCACTCCATTCGCGTTCGGATCCATCTTCCCAGCGCCACTTGGCGACTTGGACGGTATGCATCACCGTCTTGTTTGCCTTTGAAGCACTATGCCACAACTCCAGCGAGGGAAATAACTGTGGTGGCTGTTTTCGAGTGAATGAGTGGTAGATTTCTTGTCGGAGGGCCATCCAATACGCTGCTTGGATGAGACTTCTGCGACCAAATAATGCCTGGGATGCAGAGCTCCTTAACACAGCATTTATGATTGGAAGGAAATTGACCTGCTTGCCAGATGGTAAATGAGCGCCATGGTCTTGCCCGCCGCCGCTGGCATTCGTTGGGGCGTCGTCCTCTTCCTCGTCGATTTCCTCTAGCTGACGAAGTATGACAGCGGTAGCAATGATACTATCCCGATAATCGTCATCATCAACATCATGGAAGTGCCGGAGTGCAGGGATGCATTTCAGCATATATTCGACGGCGTCATGCTCGCTGAGCTTCGGAATGAGCTGTCCATGATACAGAATGCCGGCAGGGGTCCTATACTGGGGAAGACGACTGAGATGGCGGGCGGCAACTGCAAATATTGCATTGAGAAGATGGGGATGATGGTGAGCTCGCCGAGGGACTGCAAGCTGAAAATGACGATCTTCGTCACACAAGTCAAACTATTCAGGCGTTAATACATCATCTAGGCTGTCATGACCATCATGTCCAATAGATGTATAGGGACAAGAAATGACAAAGGAAATAAAGGGCATACCCAGTGAGCAATCTCCTCAACAAAATATCTAAAAAGGCAAGCTTCTCTGGTGTCTTCTAGCGGAAACCGTCGTTGAAAGGTCTCATCATCTTGCGATGATATCACGCTTGGCACATATCTGTCATACAAGGAAGCATATGAAGCAGAACCATCATCGGTGGGGTACGTTGCAGTAGAGCGTGCCGCAGAAGGATAATGATCTGCATCCCCTTGTACGCGAGGTCGAACATGGGGACCAAGGGATGTGCTCCTATACTGAGGAGATGGTCGCTCATCATATGCATGTTCTTGGGGTCCAAACGGTGCAGCTTCGGGCGTCTGGTCTTCGGATTGGTGGCTCAGGTGAGGCGAGTGACTTGAAGGCGAATCAAGCGAGGGACCCGCGCTCGATGTGACATGATATGGAGACTGGTTGGCTGCGCCGGGAGTAGCCGCAATCCATCCCTCTGATGCTCCATGCTGATCAGGACTCTCCTGGTTCACCACGGAGCCACCCCCTTGGGCGTGGAAGCGAACTGCGCTTACGATTAGCATCCAATATCGCGGGTGCCTACACTCAACACCAGCTTGGAAAGGCAAGAAGATGGAAAGTCTAGGCCTCAAAGGAAGAGGGCTATCATGGTCCAGCCTACGTACAATGTTTAACTTCACTATTGACCCATTTCTGCTCCTTGGAGAAGTTGACGACTGAACCATGCCGGAAGACGGTCTTCTTAGATGGACGATTGCATGGCAAGAGCTTCAACTGACACCGACGGCACTTGGGGCGTTCCTCGTCACCTACGATGGATTGCCAATTGTGGTAATCTGTCAGCGATGGCCCCTTTTATTAAGACTCCAATATCACGTATGAGCCATCCATGAGCCAACCTACAGCCTCCAATACAAGAAACATGCTACTTTGTACAGAGTACAAGGCAGATACGCCCTCATGTAAAGATGGCATAACGTGGCGGCCAGGGCGAATGAATGACCGGGTAGAATGATGAGTCTCACATTTGACGTGCTTTTCTGTGAGCAGAGCTCTAGTTAGCAATCGGATTCCAGAGTGCAACTATCGGGGGGGTTGAGAGCGGACCTTTGCACTGAAGGCACGGATGCTTCACTGCAGGCATGAAGTTCTAAGGAGCCTTAGCTGGCTCACCACAGACAAAATTCTCCGCTATGGCACCGTGGCCTGATGGAAGCAGCCCGCAACAGCTGATAAGATGCCACTATGAGACGAGGAAGACGCGGCGAGCTGAAGAGACAGACAGACAGGCGGAGATGAGAGCGAGCGAGAGCCGGCGAGAGCAGCCAGATTCGGCCAAAATCCGGCTTCGAGAACGAGAGGTCTTCTCCATTTCTTTAGTAAGCGTCGGCGATGATTTCCTTGGAGGTGGTGCGGAGAAGAGCCTAAACCTAAAGGGGGGCGTTTGATATGGAATAACTGACTGTGGACAATACGGGATACCATTGAATTGCATCTCTCTCCATCTAGATCTAAAGAGGCATATTGTAAGTGCTAGCAGAGGTGGTTTGAATCTGGAATCTGAGCTCACGAGATATTTTGCATCTTTCGCTGTGATGAGAGTAGTTTCATAGTATGGACAATTCGCATCCTAGTGGGGGTTTATCGCCTACAGTACGTCTTCGACTATGTCACTACTAAGGCGTTCAACCAAAGACTTGGGCCTACCCAACAGTTGTGCTCAACCGAACCACAGACAGAAATCCTTCGCCAGTAGTCTGTCAACCACACGCACGATTTATATACATTGAAGCCATATTATATTACACTCTCACAATTCCACACATGTAAATATTAGTCCCGATACGCAAGCTGCTCTCCATCTTCATCATGAGTCATCAACTCCTGGATATAGACTCTGCCACCACAGACGCCGCCCCTCCTCAGCCTCAGCGTCTACCCTACCACGGCTCATGTCATTGCGGGACAATTCGCTATGTTGTCTTCCTGATTCTGCCTCCTGCATCGCTCCTCAACAGCGAACCGCCACCATCACGAGGCGTTCAGCGAATCTACAGGTGCAATTGTACAGTTTGCCACAAGTCGGGGTTCCTACATGTCCGTCCTGCGTCGGCATTCGATGACTTCTTCATACTGTCTCCGCTGGACCCGTTGAATAGCCTGGGCGACTATCTGTGTAATCAACGGACGCTGCACTACCTCTATTGCAAGACATGCGCGGTACGGTGTTTCACCTTCCATGGCGACGGAGAAATCGTCGATGTTAGTCTCCCAAAGGCAATTGCTTTAGCTAGTACTATATCTACTTCCGAGACCGACCTGGTCTCTGTCAAGGCTTGGAGGCCCAAAAGAGTAGAATTGACCGTTGGCATCCCCCATCAGGGCTCATATCTGAGCGTCAATGGACAGACGATCGATGTAGGCCAGGAGGGCTTTGATCTGAGAGAGTGGGTAGAAAGCAAATCCGTCGGATATCTCGATTGTCTCAAAAGCGCAGGCGAAGGAAGGATGCCACCGCGTGCAGACAGACCGCAGGTCGGCGGCTCATACTGAGAGTCAGCAAATACAACGGTATCTTGTCTTGATATAAAGTTATGTTTTCCGTAGTACTGTTTAAGTGTGGTACATCCACACGGATCCATAGTATCCCGATCTGAGATTGCATGTAAAGTGGTATCGCTCGCACAGGCCAAAGTGCCGCAATTTATGTGCGAATTTTGCGCAAAACATAAGAATGACACAATGTATCATATAACATCAATTCGTAGTAGGTTTCTAAATCAAATGCTAACTACATACGATGTAACTCCTCGCTCTACCCAACTTTCAACCAAAGCAAGCCAATGTCCGTCGCGTTCTATCGCTTCGCGATCTAAAATAATAATGTTCAACCGCATTTGCTCTTCATCAGCCTCTGTCCCACGCCTCAAAGAGCCTTGACCAATACCGAAAAGTACAAATCGTCTCTTAGCGCTTTACCGCCCACCAGTTCGGCATAAGGGAAAGGCTTCGTCTTCTCTGTCTTTGTGTACCCTCGGCGTATATAGTACTGGATAAGCTCTTCACGAGTCCAAATGACGCTCATCTCCATTTCCGACAGGCCCCAAGTCTGCTTGACGTATGCCTCTGCCTCACCCAGAATAATGCGTCCAATCCCTCCGGCCTGACGCAGCGGGTTTACGGCAAAAAGGCCAAAGTATCCCAGGGTGTCGCTTTGCTTTAGAACCTCGCAACATGCCATCAAGTCGCCAGCTGTGTCATAGGCAACAAGAACCGCTCCAAACGGCTCATTGATCTTGGCAAGAAGCCCTTCCTCATCAATTCGCTGATCGTCGACAAGGTCCGCTTCAGTGGTCCAACCAGCGCGGCTGGATTCACCCCGGTACGCTGAGCGCACGAGAGCGAGAACGGCTGAGAGGTCATCCGCTGTGGCCTTGCGGAGCGGCGATAGGGAGATTGGCGCCATTGGAGGGATTTACGAGTATAACCGTAAGAGTGGTTGATGATTGGTGGGATTGCGCGGTCAAGAAGGCTCGTAAAGATTTGTGAGTCACGAAGTAATAGAATACGGATGCAGGTGGTCGTTATGGGAGGAAATTCTTATCAGTCTAGTTGTTTGCTTTATTGAAGAGCGTACGGATATCTTTTATAAAAGGATCAATGATAAGAAAAGACCATTAAATGGTACTATCTACGGTGACCTTCTAAACAATTCCATGCCCGTTAATCGACAACATGTCGCACTAAGAGGACTAAGGCGTACGGTCGACATTTTCTGACATCCAATCTATGCCCAAAACTGACTAAATTACAAAAGAAGACGCCACGAGTCCTCCCATTTGCCCCCCGGAAGTCAATGGTCTCCACGTAGCGCCACGGAAAAAATTGCCCGTAGTAATATTCGCTGATGTGGGTTTCGGGCCTATTAACTCCATACTGCGACTTTACGCCACATGAACAAATTGAATATAGAACAAGTTGCATTACCGTCTTACCCCAGATAAGCCAGTATCCATCCACCAGAACGCCCAGTGCCCATTAAGCATAATGCAGTTATCCAATTAATTATTGCTTACACATGATTGAGAAGCACATTGAGCTACCCTCCTCGGAGCTCCCGTTGTTCTGGAAGGATTCCATGGAATCCCGTCGATCTCGTACAAACTTGGGCCAAGTGTTAGTCAAAACTAAGTACTTGATGCTTTTCTCGGCGTCGTCAAAAATAGACTGATCAAAACCATCCGGAATGCCACCCCAATATTGAACGCTGTCGCCAGTGAAGCTGTCCTTTTCTGAAACCGATTTGGGAGCATCGCAAGATGAATCTACGGAGCCGGGCTTGTTCCATTCGGGGCAGTTGAAGGGCGTTGCTGGATTGATAGCCTGCTTCTCGCCATACATGTAACGGGCGGGCTCTTCGAAGACTGATTCAAGCTTCTTCAATTCTACCGACGAGATGTTTATCGGGAATGCGGCATCGGTGGCGCTGATATACTCGGTATAGATCCGAAGAGCACGGTTGAATCGCTCGCGGACCAGCTCCCGCCTGGTCTCTTCAGATACGTCGCTGCAGTGATTGCGAACTGAGGCCGGAAATGAGGATTTCCATTCTCCAACGCTTGTTAAAAATGCAATGTTCTCTCCAGAGAAATCTCTCAACGCCGAGAATTGTTGCAGGGGCTCGGGGTTCCTTGCCAGCACGTACTCGAGAGCACTCAGCGTAAGAATAGATTCGACAGAAGATGTTTTAACCGAGCTGTTGGTCGATTTCCAACCCGTTTTGATGGACCCTATAATCGTCGATTTGGACTTGAATGATCTGATGGCTTTGCCCAAGCCTGTCTTGTTGTTCTCCCACTGGGCAATCGTATTTAGTGTTTCTTGGCAGAGGGCCTGATGGCACAAGACTTCCCAGCACGGGAGGAAGACGGTAAATATTTCCATCAGCCAAATAGAGACAGCAATCCTACGACAGCGGTCAGCGAATTTCCTTTTGCACATCGATTTACTATTTAAAACATACCACTGAGGAGGGATCCAATACCGATTCACTGCTTCCATGCCGGGGACATAGAGCGCAATGAGCCACATAGGTGCTGCATGTAGCCTACATATTCGTCAGTCCAAACACTCAATAGAGGTAACCGACGTCACATGTGCAGTTCAACTGACCCAGAAATAGCACACCAAATAGTCTGCGTGCGCCATCCTTGAGTGTCGCGAATATCTCTCGCACGCCACAACGTGAAGGGCGCAACAATCCAGGCCCAGAAAAACTGCCAGAAGACAGAAGGCGACCTATATTCAAGCCACGTTAAAATGCAAACAGAATCATCAGCGATAATCTGGTCTGGTGCTCACCACTCCCATCCTCTGCCCATCTGAACTTTCTGCTCCATTTCGGTACCATAAATTTCAGTGCCTGGGATACCCCAAGAGCTATGCCATTTCCGGGAGATCAGGTACATGAAGATAGCCATAAATAGCTGCGAAGAGCATTGTTAGCTCGTGGCGTGTGCAGTTTTAAAACAGATGATTAAGAATGGACGAATAAGGCTGTACTCACCTGGAAGAACATTCCAGAGCCGACTAGGATGATAGCCTTGGCTGTGTGGTCGAGTCGGCGAAATCGCCCCAGAATACTACCCTCGTTATTGAACTTGGACGAAATCGGATCATTGAGGATATTAGCCCGGTCAATGTACTGCTTCTGGCGTTGTGCGACGTGAAGAAAACGAGTGTTTGAAGCGTGGAACAGGCCAATGCCGACAGGCAGATATGTGCCCATGATCCAATACTGCGTATCTCCAGGATAGAGCGGCCCCAAGACATAGCCGAGCTGTACAGATATCCAATAGAGATGAAGCAGCGAAATAGCAGAAAGCGACAGCCCAATGCCCCTAATCTTCAACATTGGCATGCGGCGATGGCGGATCAAGAAACCCATGCCCCAGAGCAGCAGCAAGGTCCAGGCCGTGGTCCAGCAAATCCACCATATCCCGACACCGTCAATCCTAGGTTCGGGCGTTGAATCGGCCGTGAGGCCCAGTTCGGAGCCCATAGTGGCAATAGTGGCCGGGAGCGAGCGAGCGAGTGATGATTTACGAGGAGACTAAAAAAGGTCGAGGTGAGAAAAAGACACTGGTTGAACTGCCTGCTCGTTGCTTGCCGTGGGCAGACGCGGTCTATGGGTCGCTGTCAAAGAAAAAGGAGAGTAAAGTAGCCGGAGCCCAGGACAGCAACTGATCAAGAGCAAAAGTCAGGCCGGGAGGGAGAGTTTTAATCTCGGTCGGGATCGCGGAGCGACGCCATCAAAGGTTTATGTTGTGGATCGTTACAAATCCCTTCCCGTCTAACTGGTGATGTAGAGCTGAATAGGATAAGATAGATGCAGTCTGAGCACAAAAGGGGCGTTGGGCCAGAATTCTGGGCCAAAGTGGTTCTCCCACCCTCTTTTGGGGTACACGTACTTGTATGGAACAGTTGGTGTATCAAAGAGGTCTCTTTTCTCACTCTGCCTATCTTTTCCGTTAGAGTCTCTGCCGCTAGGAACCCACGAAGTCTAAACGAGAGTCATCTGCGGGTCTGATGACCATACTACTCTCTTTCCATGATCGTATTAAAGCACGTAAACACAGACGTTATTTTGAACCAATACTGATCTGGTGATGGTCGGCTGCCGATGGCGTCCAACATCCCTTGGATACCCTGCTCTTTGTGACACTAGGCAAAACTTCCCGCTGCGGACCAGAGAACGAGAGATCCAAGCTTCCGAGAGCTAGTATGAGCTACCAATTGGCATGTCTCTGATGAGCCGTTGGGGGCGGAAACGGCCATGAGACATGCCACAATGTCGGGTTGGAGAGCCCTTGCAGGAGGTACGAAACAAAATACTCCCCTTGCCTCATCTTAGCCATTCAAGCCGTTTATTGGAGCTTAGTACGAGGATGAGGAAGGCCCAACGATGGCAATTATATGCTTGGATGCATGTGCCTATTGAAGTTATGCATACGCACTATAGCCATGCCTCCCTGAGCTGGGAATACGAAACAATGCGACTGTTGTCGCTTACAGCCGCTGTGCTGCAAGGTTTACAATCTGGCTCAATGAATCTCAACTTGAATTACTACCCCAGAAACGGAAGCCTCATAGAAGCTGTGAATCCAACTTAACTCCCAGAATAGGCATTAGAAATTGGAAGGTCCATTACCCTATCAACTTTTATTAAAGCCTATGCGGCCGATAGCATTAGTTCAGCCTAGTTTTCTAGACAAAGTTGAACAGAGCTCCGAGAATGGTGTATTCAACTGCCTTGATTTTATTAAACGCTTCTAACCTGACTGACCAGCATACCCTGCCATGTTCCCGGCTCCCCGATTTTCTCAGACACTGTTCTAGTACGCTGCTCTTACGCTATGACCTCTTGCTTTTTCCAATGTGAGACTCGCAGTAGCCAAATTGCTATAAGATACCTTGGATCCTTCCCTACCTATACGCAAACTGATTTGGTTGCTATCCTTTCACTGCATGTGTGCCGAGTACCGGTACTGGCTGGTGTCAGATGGCGGGCTGGTTTATCACATTGGTCATTTCGCGTCACAACAAATTTATCGTGGACTTCATTTGAAGAAAATACTAACCGCAGACTGAACGAGTGAGGCTTTTAGAGCTGCGATAATGCTCGTAGAGCTGAATTTTATCTGCAAGGGGTAATGGTTTATCCCATCCGTCACAATCTGTTACATCGATTTGTCCCAGCAACGGTGCTGCTAACGACGAGGAAGTGGAGGGACATTCATGTCATTATCAAGGATACCAAAACTGCAGATGCTTCGTATACCGACTACTTAACGTTCATAAAGTGACCTAAGTAGCGTATCTCATAGTCACTTGCCCCACGCGTCGTTGACAAAGTAACCAAACAGTAGTATCCCGTCATATATGTATCGAGCTTGACAGCCATGGCCAGCTTTGCTAATCTTAAGCCG
Organism: Trichoderma polysporum; assembly: GCA_030278935.1. Lineage (NCBI taxonomy): Eukaryota > Fungi > Ascomycota > Sordariomycetes > Hypocreales > Hypocreaceae > Trichoderma > Trichoderma polysporum. The sequence goes on along the minus strand of JARFTM010000156.1, from coordinate 50,402 downwards.
CATCTACTCTCATACTCCACGCTGTTTACACGATCCCGGAATTTGACAGATGACTGGTCTTATCGATCAATGTTGATTAACTAATTGTTCAACCGCTACCAGGATACCGTTGTGACTGTTTCATGCAACTGCCTCGGAAACAACAACCATGCTGGACTTCGGGTTAGTCTAAGCCACTTCGAACGTCTTGTCACACGTAAGATTGTTTCTGTGACAAAACATATTACAGAAAGTAGAACATCCTTTATCTCGGAACGCGGTGAGAGAGAAGCCGCCCCGCAAAGCTGTGAGACATGCATACCCCTTGCGTTAAACAATGCGCTAGGCTTCCCAGAGACTATGCGAGCAGTATAGTAAATTGTCAGTGAAGCATTTGTTGGTCATTCATAACACCAGGGGCGGGAAGCGTTGGTGCCGACGCGCATGCAAGGGATGTCAAGCTTTGAGCCATCTTTTGATAATGGATGAGGCTAATTTGCAGTCGCGCTCCTATTGGTCTTAGGAAGTTTGCTTGTGCAGCTTGGACAGGGAAGCAATTTCGTGCTTGAGTGTCTTCATTTTACTTGTATACACTGAAGGCAGGTAGGATTTCGTGCGCAGGTGTACATGAGTGATACGAATGTAGGTATTCGGAGTGTGGTCAAAGGCTACACTGCATTGTCCCAAATTAAGTGCTACAAATGAGCTAGTCAATATTCAAGCAAATGTTATATACACTTGGCTTTTCTTTCACAATAGTACTTCTCAATGGGATCACTGCAGCAGTGAGCAGAGGCAGAAGAGGGAGAATAGACGCAGCTTCTCTTATTAAAGCTATTTGCCAACAAAATATAGCACACGTTACACGCCTCGTTAGACGTAATCTCATCTACCAGCGTCCACACAGACCATATCGCCGATCTATGTATACGCCAACGGCACTCTCCTAAAAACCCGCTACTAAAAATGGTCTGTGTAGCGCTATAGACGCTTCCCTGGACCAAGTTAGGTAGCACTAATTACTCTTGATGCAGGGCAGCATTGGGTGTTGCCTTTGGTGATGGCACCAACAGCCAACTTATAGCTGTAGCTGTAAGTAAAGCAACCAAAATTGGTTGCAATACAGCCACACCAACATTGGCAGATACCACTCCTGTAATTATGGGGAAGAGTGAGCCTCCCATCTGGGCGAACACAAACACTAATGGCAGCGCGGTGGAGCGTATCTCCGGTGGAAAAAGCTTTGATCCAAGAGAAATGCCCTTTGTCACAGAGTTAGAGGCACAAATATTAATAAGAAATATGCAGAATTAACAAGAGAGACCCACAGTAGCAAATAATGGTCCCGTAAAGAAACCGATGAAGCTGACTGCTATAGACGCAGCGATAATATTTGGCACCCTAATGTTTTGCTTGTAAGCCTGGGTTGCACGATATTCTAAGATTGGCGAAGTGGAAAACATACAGCCAGAATATCAACTGGAGGACAATCGCTGCAGCGCAATACAAGAATACCATTCGGCGCTCGCCAAGTCTATGTGTCGGCTCTGCCAGCAGCAACCGTCCAAGCAAGGCGCCGCCACTGAATCCAGCAGGGACAAAACCCATTTGGGATAGGTCACCGTGGCGAACCTTGACCAGGTATTCCACAACCCACCCACTGGCTGTGAGAGATGAGCCGAGATAGAAGAAAAAGAAGAGACTTAGCAGCCAGACACTTGGCGTGCTTGTGGTCATTCTGATGAGCTGCGTTGCTTCCTTATTCCTCGATGTTACTTGACTGTTCTGGTCGATACCTGCATCGTCAATGGTTCTCCCACGGCTCTCGCTTGTAACAATCTTGCGTCGAAGCCCCAGGGTATCTCGGAATGCGATGCATGTCAAAGTGAGATTAATGATTCCAAGACTCAAAGGAAACGTGTAATACAGATACCACCGAGAAACTTGTCCCGCAGATGCGACAGCAGTGGAGACAAAAGGCCCAAGCAGAGAACCAGCCGTGTACATGGCATGAATGAAGGCCAGCCACCGGTGAGAAGATTTGACGCCGGCGACATAGGAGTTTGCGTGTGTGTCTTGAAAGGCCTGTCCGATACTTACAAACCAAAAGGTCACAACGAAAAGCCCAAATGGAGGGCCCCAAGATCGGAGAGCATGTGCAGCAATCTGGAACAACGCCCCAACAGCAAGCATCGCGCCGAGATTGAGGTATTGGCAAAGATGCGTGTTGGCAACAGCTGCAAAGAGCCAACCGAAGAAATTGGCGCCATAGCTACGCGAATCATTGCGTGTTAGTTCATTCAAGTAAATGCAGTGAGATTCAGCATCACTCACACGCTCGATACAATTGCTGTGCTAATATTATACTCGCGAATGACATAGGGTATCAAAGCTCCAATGCTGCCATCATTGGTACCAGCCACGAAGAAAGAGAAGCCCGCGCTGATCAGTTTCAAGTACTCCGACTTGCTGAGGCCTTCGTTTGGCCCTTGCGCTGGTTCCGTGTCACCGAGGTCAGCCTCATGGCTGCTCCCTTGCGTCAAATCAGCAAACTCAATTGCGTTTTCGACTACGGTTTCAGTTGCGGTGATGGCCATTTTTAGTCTCATACACTGTTGGCGATAAGTGAACTGGAATCCAAAATACTGACCGACTCTATCTTCCAGCCACTTAAATAATGATAGATCGATCTTATTAGTAAAGAGCAAGAAGTGATGTACGCATATGCTTTTAGCTTTGTGCGGCTATTTCTCCGAAACATAACGTAACTCCCCGCATGCCCCGGAGTAACTAATCTTAGCACCACTCCAAAACAGGCATTTAGAAGGCTCGTCTAAGCTTATTTCTCCGTATGCATTCGGTACGTGATTGAAATTGATCAAGCCATCATTTATGCTTTCGATCTTAACGTCTTGGGACTGTCGCAATAGAGCTAAGCAGGGCTGTGTTTACTTCGGGGAGTGTCGGCAATAAGCATGTTGTAGGTCGCCGACGTCCTGGCCGAACCATTTTCTTCCAAAGCAACAATTAGTGTCATACCTGGTGAAATAGCCTGGAAAAAATCGGGTAGCGGAATATCAACGGATAATGGCTCTACAATGGCGGTGTAAACCATGAATTCACTGGGTGGTTAAGATGGCGTTGAATAGCGGACGAGTACAGTGGAGAATAGAGGCAAACGACAGCCAAGAGCACAATGAAATGAGCTTCTAGAGGAGAGATATTACCATCTCTTGACAAGCTAGCTATTATCCACTTATTCTAAATCTTCAATACAGCCGAAAAAATAGGTGAATAGTTGATACCATGGTGCTGGACTACATCTTGTATGTAATTGACAACTAGTAGGTATACCTGTAGGTTAGTCTGGATACAGAACCCAAATCAAATTGTAATCCAACGTCTAGTGACTCTTGACTAGATGCATCTGACAAATAATCTGCATAGGGCTTTTACATTCATTAATAGCAGAGAGGTAATAGGCTGAATCACCACTCCAGCTCTTGATTATCCGAAGAGCAAGACGTCTTGCTCCAGTCGTATATGCCTCCTTGTTCCAAGAATTCCGCCTCATCCCAGAAGACGACGTTTAGAGCGTCTTCTACCCCGACTTCTAGGATTGACTTTGATGGCTGTTTGCCGTTCCTGTCCAAGAACCGCACGTATTCATCAAGGCCGATTAGGCTCCGAGATTAGAGACTTTTGGTCACTGTATCTCTGGCAAAATCGATCAAACTCATTACGGTAAGTAACCAGGATACGTTCGCCATAACTGTGACCTTTTACAGCTTCTAATTTTGCGATAAATTGATACGAGTGTCACTCTCGCATTTCTTATGTAACGATGCTAGATCTCTTGCTAGCTAGACGACAGTAGACTGCTTGAATCAAGAAACGGGCTTCTTGAACTTAAGCGTGGTATGCCACAGTCAAAGGGATATTTGGGAAATAATATTTGGAGGTAGTTTCTGTCATTGGTAGGACAGCATTCTGTAACACCCTAATGAGATACTTGAGAGTAGAATTTAGTCGCATAGGCTAGGTAAATTGTAGTCGTACTTTTATGGGGATGGAGTGACTGAGCTAAATGGAAATAGCTGGCTGAATAACGACAGCTTTAATCTCCGAAATCGGGAAGCATCTTCTGTTCATGCTATGTTCCAGGCTTAATCTTCGGGAGGTCGCCTTTCACATATCCTTTCTCCGTACCCGCTCAAAGTAAGCCGTCGGCATTCCTTTTAGCTCACCGGGGAAAAACGCGCATGCATACATTTCCATGAAGGCAACAATCTTATCATCCATAACTTGTATTTCGTTTTGCTTTTGCTACTCCGTTGGTGCACCCCCATTCTCGCCAACCAAATTTTTTTGTAGCTCGACTTTGTGACCAAAGTCCATCGCGTCGAGATCAGCATGGAACTCGCTGTTGGCTATCCATGTTTCGCGCGTTGTGGCGAAGATTGCAATAGGTTGCAGGCCAAAATTTGACGTTTCTCATTCAGTAACACTGGTAGTGCGTTTGATGTATGCTGAAATATCGTCAACATGAGTGAGCTCTTCGAATTTCGAGTTTGTGAAACTTCCGCCCTTTTTAATTTTTGCCGTTCTCCATCTCTGTTTCTTATCCAAGCTCCAGTTGTAAAAGCAATATTCAATTTGTCGTATAAGAGTCGTGTATCATTTGGACGAGGAGCTTCTGTAAGCTCTTGAAGTGAGGACGGCCGCCGTATCGAGTCAGTTCGCAAACTGCAAGGGAACAAAATTTCTGCTCCATCTCTAAAACGCATCGTTGGAGTGCGATGAGTGAATAGCGATCGGTTGCTGCCTAGTATCAAGTGGAATAGTCAGCAAGGGCTGTATCAGAAATAAATCGGGCGACTCTTCGTAGTTGGATTTCGTCGTATATGAAGATTCTCATCATTCAAGGCTGAACTTGTTCAGCATGTGCTCTTGGCTGGATAATGGAGCGACAGGTGCCAGGGAAGAAAACGCTTCAAGTTCCACTATCCAAAAGCGCAAACAACGGTGCGGTGTGAGTTGAGTGCTGTGGTTCGTGCACAAGAAAGAAAATTGAAATAGCAATTTGATGCTCTGAAAATCATTGGCCATTAAAGGCTTTCGTAGCGACTCGGAGCTCGAGATAGAAAGCCGGCGTCGTTGCTAAGTTTGTGTTGTTTTGTTTTTTGTTAGAGTGAAGGCCAAAGAAACCCAAAGAGAATTCGTGCGGCTTTAGTGAAGTCTTGAGCAAAATGGCTGCCGCCTGGTGGAGTACCATACAGAATTCTTTTCGCAAATTTATGGCCTTGCATTGGCCTCGTATTTGACTAAATACTTCCACAGATCCTACCTACTTAGTAAACTAATTACCGCTAATTTCTTCCTCCTCGCCAGTTCAAATCATTTGCTACAGCTATATGCTGACTCTTGTTCGCTCACCATGAACTTGAGCTTGGAAGGGGACAGACAGACAGACACAACGCTATAAAGGACGCATTACCACACGAACAAGGCAGCCCATGTTGGCTGCATAAGGTATCTTCAGATGAATACATCTCTCTACTTGGAATATCATGACATCAGCTCTACGCATGGATGAGTCTACTCTGCAGATCCTGTGAGCAGTTGTCGGAGTAGCGGCGTTATATTATTGCATTACGTCTTCTGCCTGTCAACAATGCGACTTTGCTTGGAGCTGACCGTACTTGTTGTCCCAGACATATCTCGAGACCGCTTCAACTTTACAGGCGCGTGTTGTTATTCAAGAATAGTTCAGAAACCGCACAGCCATCAATTCTGTTCTTGCACACGATCGACTACACACATTTCACCATAGGCGTGCCTATGCTTATGGGAATATTGTCGCACGTTGCTCAGAATTTTCAACAGAGGGCGTCCGAGAAAGCTCAAGATCTCCCGAGCTTGTGCCCATAGACACCCTTATTCAACTGCGATTACAACATAAATAGTCAACAATGTCTAAAATAGATAGTGTCATGAGGAGGATATATTGTTTTCATGCACGTTTAGATGGCGCGACTCTAGTACCTAGCGAGTGACGATCGGATGTCATACTGCCTTGACGCTGGCTGCTAGCGACTATGCCCCTTATCAAAGACCTCGCGTCGTGAACACTGTATTTCTCTTGATCTAGGATGAGATAAAATTTGATCATTTCATATTTACGGTTCCGACCAAAGATGTTCCCGGCCAAACTACATGACCACGACTCGTACTCTAGAATCTACATTGTATATAAAGTATGACATTACATTGCAAGCTGGCTGGGTTAGTTTATACCGTCACTATAATTTTCTACACAACCACCCGATAGACTACTGCGCTCATGTGGCATTGGAAAACTACCGCTCAAATTAGACTCGGCAGATAAAGTCCCTCAGGCCGTTATCTTTCTGCCAAAGCTCAATTGCCGCCATACTAAGAGTTTAACCATGGAATTGTACCAGTTATTTTCTATATAATCTCGTGAGATGGCTCACAGACTAAAATCAGAGGCGAAATGCATGGAAATATTACCATTGTACGTACAAAAAGAAGACAATGTTGCCGGAGCAGAGAGTAACACCCACTAATTGGAATCCTCCCTCCGATTCCTCACCACCAGCTTGTCTGCTTCTCTTCTTGACTCTTCTCTTCCCTTTCGTGTTCTTTTTCTTCCCTTTCCCCTCCTCCTTCACTCGCCACCCCTACTTCTCTCTCTCTCTCAACCCTTTCCATATTCACCTCTTCTTGCGTAGTGTTGAGTACGGTCGGGGCGGAGACGGACTCTTCAACAGTCAGCTCTGTTCTGGTAGTTGAAGATAGCTCCATTACACTTCCGTGAATCGCCATCTCCCAATCTGGTCCCAAGATCCTCCTTATATTTCTCCTTTGTTGACGACTCATTCGGCCACCAGGGCCTCTCCCCCGAGAAAAAATCTCCCTGTTTCCTAATCCCATGTTATTAGTCCAAGCTCAATCAAAATAAATGACGAGGTCGTACCAATACGAACACCACCACGACGGACGCCGCTACCACGGGCACTGCTGCCATGGATATTGGTATCACGGACATTGATATTAAGAACATTGCCACCACGAGCACCTTCACGGGGACTACCACGGGCCTGCTGTCCGTTGGCCTGCCATCCTTGTCCACTTTGTACTCCTCGGCTTTCACTAGGACTGTTACCGCCATAAAGGCCTCGACTGCCAGCTATCGCTTGTTCCAGCTTCAATGTCAGCTACAACAACAGCAATATACATACTCTTGTTGTTTCTGCCTCTGTGATTGTTGTTGCTGCGGCCGCTGCCTCCGCTGCCCTGCTCAATATACTGGGGCCAGGCCTGGGTGAACTGATTCTATGGTAGTATGAGTTAGCCCGATGTTCTTGGAAGAATAAAGCGGCAGCTATATGAGGATAATAGCAATAGAAGGGAAGAAAACTTACTGGAGTCATTGTGATAGCCAAGACAAAAGAATAGAAATGGAAAAGATTTGAATATGTATTTCAACGGTGTCGGGAAGTCACTGGGCAATTGTCTTTTGTTTGCCAAATCAGTCAGTTGAGCAATGATTTTTTCGCGTCCGTGGTTATACTCGCAGTAAAATGGCTGAAACAAAACAGATGACACTCTTGATTGTCACGCTCAAGCGGAAAGATGCAGAAGAGGCCTCAAAGGCGCAACTGGTAAATGATGAGGACGATGATAGAAGCAAGAAATCTTGTCAAAAACGCGAAAGCTTTGGAAACACTTTCAACACGTGCGCCTTGGACTTTGCCAGTCACGCGCAGGCCTTTGGCAGCTGGCAGCGTAGCCGCAACGAAGTGCCATAGTATGCTTACAGCTGCCGCCAGCTTCAATCCCTAAGATTGGACTTAACGGGTAGCTATTCTCTATAACAGACGCTATTATCAACACATCATCCCCTGTAATAAATAGCATACCCCAACTGGCGGTAGATAGGCCATTGTGGCTTTATGAGATTACTGCTGAGACAGATGTTTCTGCAATAGGCAGATCTAAAAGAAATCAACACATACTTTTTACCTCCAGTTCTTTCAGCCATATTCTATGGCTGCTTCAGGTATGGATAAAACTATCAGAGTGGTGTTGTAATGAATTCAGTTCCGACAATGGTGGCCGTTGAACCGTGGATACCTGACAGAGAAAAGGGAAAGGTGGCAGATATTCGCATCCGCCAGTGTCGAACCTTTTTGAGTGCTGATTATTTCGGAGTAACATTCACATTTGCAAATTAAGAATAGAGAAATCAGAGCCAGTCATTAATTCCATCAAAATGTAGGCAAAGAATGCCACTCTTCTCGCCGCAGCTCAATCATGTGCAAAAGGACTGTGCTAGCTGTCAAAGCCTGAAATCGACAAGGGCTGAACTTATCGACTTCTGTCATTGATCATGTATTGCCTCCAATTCTTTTAAACATTAGTATCTACTTGGTAGGTAGTAGGCTGGTACTCTGCGGTGCATGCACTACTCCTCGCCGAAAACCAAATCTTTCCCCAAGCGTTCGATCCTCAAACTCAACGCTACGCTCTTTTCACCGCGAGAGCCGTTTCGGATTTTGAGATTCTAGAGACAAGATGCATCACGACGAGACTGCTGGCGGCCGTCTATACTATTTTAGAAGCACAAAGTGATTTGAAACTGTCTTATCTTGTTTAAGTCCACCAATATGATCTGGTTAGGCCACATCGCAAGATATTTCGGACAGTTCTTATTTTCTACTGAGCAGGTAGCACATCTCTTTTGTTGGAAGACTCCATGTATGTATTCACCTTGAGCATAGCATTGACCACATCTAACTTTATGCCTTTGAAGAAATACAGTAGGACTACCATCGGTTCTTTGCCTTGTCCTCTTCAGCAGCTTCGCGATCCAAAACCACCACAAGCTTTCCGCTCACCTTCCCCTCTTGTGATATATCAAGTATCGCATTTACCGTTTCAAGTCCCTCGTAGACGTTTGTCTTGACATGAACCTTGTGTTTTAGCACGAAATCGATCAAATCTCGAAGTTCTTTCTGACCCGATACTAAAGAGCCCTCGAAACGAAGATCCTTGAAGATAATCGCACGAAAGTCAAACGAGACCCGCTTCGGCTGCGCAACTTGAATGACCGTCCCATGAGGCCGAGTGATGGCGCATGCAGTATCGCATGCGGTATCGTGATCCGATAATACGACAGTCGCTTTGATATTCTCGTCCCCAATAGCTTCTGTTATAGCAGCGGCCATTGCTTCTTTTCCTTTGCGAGCATCAAGCACTAGCTGCGCTCCACTTTGTCGAGAGAGCTCGAGACCTTCTTCACGGGCATCGACGGCGACCACCTTAACACCAGCCTTGACAGCAAATTGAATGGCAAGATGACCTATACCAAATTGTGAGAAAACGGTTTTATGCAGAGATCCGTGGAATTGTCACCTAAGCCGCCTCCACTACCAACGATTCCAATCCATTCTCCTGGCTGGGCTCTTGTGGACTGGACTGCTCTCCACACGGTAGCCCCAGCGCAAGTTAAGGGTGCCGCAGTGACAAAGCTCATAGTATCGGGAAGAACAACTGCATATCGAGCATCGACAGTGGTATAGTCTGCAAACGCCCCAGGTAGAGTAGTGCCAACATATCCTTTCATAAAACGACAATAATGGCGCTGTTCAATGGGGCCTTTACAGTCGGCACATTTTCCACAAAGGCCGCGCCATCCAATCGCAGCGATGCGATCACCGAGCTGGAAGCCGAGAGCTACCGCATCTGAACCTAGGCTAACCACTGTTCCAGTAGGTTCGTGAGAGCCGGCGTGATCTTTCGGCGTGCTCGACGTCATTCCATCTAGCACCATCAAATCCGTATGACAGAATGATGCGACGGCAACTCGAATCACAATATCATGACTATCGACGACTTCGGGTCGTGGAAGTGCATCTCGGATTTCATACGGTTTGTGAAACTGAGCGACAACCGCTGCTCGCATAGTTGTTGGTAGGTTGGAGACAGTAGCAGAAGCCATATTTTATCTCTTTACTTATACATATATCTTTTATGAAAAGCAACGATTGTGTAAGTGGAATGGGAATGCTCCAGATTAAGTGGTGGCGTTTTGCTTATTTATAGTCTCATCGGATCGAGTCTACGTAGCAGTGACACCACACCAAGATTTTCGTTTTTTCTTCGCGTCAAGCGCACATTGGATTGGACGGCACGAATTATTGGATATCTTTTCTGTGAAATTAATTGCGGTGATATATAGATATTTGAGGAGGCCTTGACGCAATGACGCGAGTTGAATACCTTAATGTTTACCCAGCATATGCTTGTCATGCCCGACCGCCGAAAGCCGCGACACTCATCACAAATGTAAACCCATCGATGTCACAAGTAGTTCTCCAAGGCACACACTGCGTTGTGATTGGCATCATATCGATATGTCTCAACTGACCGGCTCCGTTTCTTTAGCTGCTGATCAGGGCAACCATCATTGAGGGGAGTCTTAACGCCGACGGAGAGGGGCATCGCTTTGCCAGTAAACACCGAAATATTGGAGATCAGAGTATCCAAAGTGATGCGGTGTTAGGCAACATGCGTGCAGCCAATCACATAAGGCTTGAGATGAGGAGTAAGTCCGATAATGAAGATGCAAAGTACGCTGGTTTTATTTGTGAAGAATGCATTTCTACATACCGTTGCAGGAGTTTAAAAAAAGACCGCTACATAACACCAAGGCGAAGTAATGCTTTTGTTCCATCCGTATATGTCTAGCTCGAGTCGCGCTGATCTCTATGGGACACCTTCAGCAGCAGGATCAATCACCGGTAGCTCTTCATCAGGACAATTGCTGCATCTCCATATCTCGACTTCAACATAGTCTCACGAACAGTCTCCGCAATATACTCGTTCCCTTCTGATGGACGAACATCATGAACGCAGTGGCTCAATCCCATTGCCGCCAGCGTGCCTAAGACGTAGGCGCGACTCCCTGGCAAATGTTTGATCAGCCAATTTAATATTCGCAATTGCCCAGAGAAACGTCCGTCCCCAGGAAGAAGTGTCGTTCCTTGTATGTCAAGTGAGGAATCTAAACCAGAAGAGTGGCTTGCGGCGGTGGGTAGAGTCGCGCTACTGTCGCTGCTTAATGATCTAACGGGTGATTCAGATATTTTAGCAGAGTTGATGTTCCATGATACTGTTCTATCTATGTACTCGCTAGGCTCTGGGAATATCTGGCAAACCCTCGATGGCCCAGGACTGTCGTAATAGCACCGACAATTTGAGAAGAATGGTGCATTGTAAAAGTCAATTGCGTCCGCGGCACGAGCAGCACCGCCAAGGTTCTTTCGTAGGCGTCCTACCCAAATGAGGCCCGTTATGTACAGCGCAGCCTCTTGCATCAAGGCAAAAGTACTGGCATTTGCTTCGGGTTCTTTCTGAGTACTGTCTGTCAACTCAAAAGGAATGTCTAGGCTGGCGGCCGTGCCTAGGTTCAATCCATACACGTCTGGTCCTTGCACGCCATAAACGCCCGGTCGATATGATTCGTCGCTCACTCTAAAGAGCGCCCAGTCAAGTATATGCTGTGCGGTAGAGAGATTATCCAAGAACCAGTGATAGCGCCACGCAAGTAAGTCCAAGTAAATAGATTCTAGTTGCTGCTGTAGATCTGATACCGTGCTTGAAGTTTCCTCGCGAATTATACCGGTATCACCTGCGACCCATTGGGAACGTTCATTGAGAATGTCGTCTGTCTTCTGGATAACACTAGAAAAGCCAGATATTATATCAAGTAGCTTATTTGTATTTGTCTTCATCTCGGGATGTAGCGACCATGGTACCGTCTTCCACTCTTTCTGTTCGAGGAACGTGCCATGTCTTTGAACGAGCGCATTTGCAAGCTATTATCGGTTAGTATGTAGCTGCATATATATTCATACAACTGTTTTCATGATCACATATACTGACCATTGTAAATCTGCAAGATTCGAATACTGGTAATATTGAAGGGTCTTGGAAGTATTCTGGGCCACAATATTCTAGAATACGAGCTAATCCATGATGGTGCACAAAGCGAAGGTCAGAATCAACGGCAATCTGTGCATTGTTATAATGAGCGATCATGCAATTTTATTTTCTTGAACAAATAGTCCTTGTTAAGAGCAGATTAGAGCGGCGGTGAATCTTACCGCATAAGATCCCATAATGGATATGGGTTTAATTAGAGAGGCCAATTCTGACTTAGATGTTGTTGCAAGCTTCGATTGCAGCGTATGAAGAATTTTGCCATAGGTGCGCTGAGCTGACCGTCGCAAACCTTCAACTTGATGGTCTCTACCAAATATTCCATATGCCAGCGCACGAAGGCTGTCATAGCCAAGTTCATCCGTTTGGTGAGTAAGATGCTGGCGCATCGGCGTGTCTTGGAGGAGAATGCTGTGTATGTTAATCCAGCTGTAAGCGTCAAAAAAATAAGAGAATGTAATATTGTCGGTGAATGGCTCTAAGCTTAGTTGGATAGGTTGACTTATTAGAGAATCCGACAATTCTTTTCTGAAATCTCGTGTCCTTCTGGTTGTTGATGAATCAATCTGTAAACCAGTAGCATTGTCAATTGCCAGATTTCCCTGGTGTTTCTGTTTACGACGCTTGACACGATCATGAGGCGAAGTGTTATCATTGTGTTCAGTTGGCGCGTTGACAGGATAGGAATCCGATTGGCCTATTTTGACCAAACTTGAACGGCCAGGTTGTTTGCCCAAGCCAACACCATGGCTTTGGATTCGAAGGATGCGCTCGTACCCCAAGCATTCATATTGTGATTTTTCACACTGAGTGCAGGTCGGCTTCCTCTTGTCGCACCTAACTCGACGACGACGGCATGTATGACAGCTGTTACTGGTTGGCTCTCTGCCCATATCGTCGTTACTTACTCTCAGTAGTATAAACGGTCTGGGCATTCACGCTATTGCGGGTAGCAGCACAGAATAGGGCGGCAACGCCTCTTATAATAGAATACATCACGTGGTGGCTACATCTCCACTCTTTTACACTTCTCACGTTTGTTAATGCACTGAGGTGTGGATATCCAGACTCTAGCGTCACGAAGAAAGGGTGGCATGGATCTAATGTCAGTGTCATCGGAGCTTCGCCAGCCATCTAAGGCTAACGAATGAGCTGACGTTTATCGGCATGGCGGCTACGAATGGAATCGGAATCAGTAGGGGTCTATCGATACATCCACAAGCACTGAAAACTTGTCATTCCTTTCAGCAGTTATTAGTTGTGAATCTTGTTTTAATCTAAAATATAAATCTACTATTCTACTAATCTAGCCATTCAATCTAATATCAAGTCTGCCTCATTAGTAGTTATGAAGTATTTCACATCTTCGCCTCGTCGTATAGAATGGTTCCCCATTCAACCTTGTGCGAACGTGCTCTTCGACCGTAGCCACGCGCCATACTTCCACAAACAATACATACCAATAATACCCATACAAGACAGCCCCGCCAACAGCGAAACTCCTCCTGCAATTCCAAGATTGGTAAACATTGGCCTTGCAAATAAAATGCATGCTACAGCGAAGAGAGAGCGACATAAATCATTTGTAGCAAAGAGCGATGCAGCGTATTTGGGATAAGACAGAGGCAAGTAGACAAAAACGCTTTGGAAGATGATAAAATTGGAGGCAATCAGAATCGTAACGGCGATAAGATTGACTATCCAATGTATATCCTCACGGACGGTCCATCCAAACATGAAATATCCTGCTGAAAGTGTAACGACAGCGAAAATTGCTGGCACTAGGCGATGTTCTGGAGCCCGTAAGCCATTTTTGCGAATGTCGGGAAGCAAATAGCAGAATTGGTACGTAAAAAATATGACGATACCAATTACGCATGCTACACCGATAGTCAGGAAGCAAAGACCTGTTTCTCCAATATTGAATCCATATATGTTCGGGTAAACAAGAGGGAAACATTCGAAGAACGAGTAATAAATGCCATACGTAAGAGAAGTCTAAAATCGAGAAAGTCAGTACGGCTGTTATAATACCAATATATCACTATTTAAGAGTCAAAAAAATTGATACTAACATATATATTTGTAAAGAGTACAGCTGGATCTTTAAACATGATTTCAGTCGGCTTAATCAAGGCGTCCCAGAGAATGTGAGAAGCACTCAATTTTTCATGTATAATTTCGCTTCGCGATCGTAGATTGCTTCTTCCTGTCACTCTGCGAAGCCGAATTGCGCGGTCATGAAGGATGGTATCCGGTGAAGTCTCTGGAAGCGCAAAAAATAGGAGTATGAGAATTGGCCCGGTGAGCCAGACAATTTCCCAGAGGCCCCATCGCCAACCTTTTGCTTGTACAGCAAATCCTGCGACTACAGGACCAAGTGCCGGTCCCCAAAACCATACGGCAGTCCATGAAGAGAGATAAATAGGAATCTGGAGTGGAGAGTACTTTTTCATAATAATGTAAGCTGTCTTGTCTCACTCACAACAGCGTACATGGAAATGTAGACTTACAATGTCTCCAATTGAAGCTCCGCCATTGGCAAGCGCAGGACTACAAAAAAAAACCGTTATGAATCGTAAAACTAATAGCCCAGCGAAGTTCTTAACTACCGCAGTTGGAATAGACAATATTACGAAGACGAAGAAGGTTGGGATATAGACCCAATTGCGACCCACAGTAGGAATTTCGCTCAAAGGTGCGAAAAGAAGGGGCCCAATTCCATATCCCGCCACGTACATGGCAAGTCCGAGAGCAGCAGGCGTCGCACCAACGTGAAATTCTTTCATTACACCTTGCTCACCCGGGACGTACATACTTGACGCACCGTAAACTGCCATAGTATATGCGCATATTTGAAATAGGACAAACCCTTTCTTGAGGTCACTCCAGTTTTGGGGGTTGGCGGGATCCGAGTCCGAATACCAGTCTATTGGAATTTTATTATCGTCAATTATTTTGGGAGTATCAATTATTTTGGGAGTATCGTCTTTAACATTTTGTAAACTCGGAGTAGTTGGTGTAATGGCGTTTTCTTCATCTGATAAATGAGGCGCCAAAGGATCGTGAAGGACCGATGTTTGCCCAAAGTCCAGCGCTGCACTATTATCAGGATCTGCTGATGGGTTTTCATTTTTCTCGTCCAATGACCCCTAGTTGTAATACTATTAGCGCAGAGGGCAATTGAAATCATAGATTCTTTTCCTACCAATGATTTCAAGACGAAGCCATTCTCTTCTTCGGGGTATAATAGAAATCGATCACTAGTTGCGTATCGTATCAACTGGCCAGCAATAGAATCTCTGAGCAGATCCATATCGTAATTATGTGGAAAACCAACCGCGCTACGTGTTGAGCGATATTTCTAGACCCAAAATGCACTTGAGTCACAGTAAATATTTATAGAAGCCAAACTTCAGGCGGTTAGGAGGCCCCTTTTCGTCATCATATTCTCATTATTTACTCGGACAATTGCTCGCGGTAGAAGGTGGCTACGGCTCCGCTAATATGACTGACACGACTAATACGATAACTCGTGGCTCTACGAAACATTCCTAAATAGTGAGAGTGTTTCACAAAGAGATTCAAGCGACTTTGTTTAATAAATAAACCATAATGTGTGCCAACCGCCTTTCGCCGCAGAAAAATTCCTATTCTGGACAAGACTGTCTTCACGGCTGGAAATTCCGAATTTCTAGACGGTTTACCGTTACAGCTAAAAAGGTGGCTAACGTTATTACCGCTTTTGGCGCAATGCTGCTTAGCGCGTGGGTTCAAGCTTGCCTAACTTCATCATGCTTCAAAGGTTTCGATGACCAATCCAGCTGAATCTTTCAGCAAGCTCTTTTTCTGGTGCTACCATGGATTTCAGTCGTTGTTTATACAAACTGAGGCACAAAGGAAGCGTGAAAGAATACAGAGTATATATTATATAAAGAATTATACGTTGGTATTAGATCCTTTCGCTTGTAACATAGTTTGGTGGCCTCTTAATTGGAAGTAGGTGATGACGCCTAGGTTTTCGTTCTAGCTGCTCTGAATTCAGGAATTCCTTTAAAAATTCTTTCGTCTGTCCAATGGTAGCCAGCTAGTTGGATTACTCATCTTCTGATGGTAAAATATCTGGGAACCATCCATACACGTCCAAATCGATCATTAACTCTCCCATTGCCCCGTTCATTACTGTTACGCCCTCTCTTTCTAAAGCAGTAGCCTGATTTCTCGCACCAGAGGGCTGTGACCTTGGAGAAATCTTGCCCTGGGAGCCTATAATGCGCTGCCAGGGGACATTGGAGCTGTTGAATCTAGCGTTTTCATCGGTTGATAGATGTTTCAAGCAGATACCGACTTGACGTGGCCGTTGAGCTTCATTGTTTAACCAATTAGTCACTTTAGTCACATTATAATAAGGCTGCGCAATCTTACGTGTGCCTATTAGTCTTGCAATATGATCGTAGGATGTGACTTTGCCGTGAGGTACCTCTTGCACCGCGCTGTAGACGGCATAAAAAAAAGCTTCTGCTTCATCTGACCGAGCCATGATGGAGAAGCGGTACGCACTATACGGCCTACATGGTAATTCACTGGAATTTAAGAGCTCTTTTAGCTACAAAGTTGACGGGACGTTGCAGCTATCTTTCTCAAAACCGCTAGTTCCTCTCGGTGATAAGGCATTAATGTCCATGAGAAAGATGTCAAGAAAGACGACAAGTACAAAATATACCCTTACAATGCAGCATATTCAGGATACCAAGGCTTCAATCAAGGAAAGCCCCATCACTCAAAACTCCACCCCGGGAGGATCACGGCAATGCGGCAGCATGATTGATAAGAGACAAAGCGTCGTAATTTGTGACGTGGGCAGTTTAGTCGTAGAAACTTTCCTATTTCGGCTGCGGGCTAACGATTTCGCTCCACTCGGTCTTCTTAGTCTTTGACTTAAAATTATAGCATGAAACCCTTTGTGCCCTTCGGTTTGGCTTCCGTGAATTTGTTAACTGGTTTTGTGTGCGCCTCTTAACTAGTCGAATCACAGTGCCCAGCCTAGCTGATTAGTTGGCTTCGAAGCCGAGACTCAAAGCCGCCTGACAAAAAATTCATCATTGTGGAAATCTGTGAAGTTGAGATTGGCTGACAAGCTCTGGAGTTTATGGAGATTGGTTCGGTGCTTCGAATAAAATTTCCGAAACACCGCAGGGAAAGAGAAAGGACGCATGAAAATGCGACATAGATGAGTCGCGGATAGGTGATTGATCATGCTATCGCCGAAAGCTGCCCACTCGTAGACTTTCTACGGGGGCATGGCGTGTAAAGGCTGATAGAGGAGGGGCGAAGGCTCTCCATGCATATATAGCTACTGCAGTTTCGTTGAACATTTAGTACAATTGACCCAGGGATCTTGTAAGTTACTTCCTGATAATTATCACCATGATTGACGACAATGAGACTTTTGATGGAACTTTTCCATTCAAGCCACACTTTTCGACGGCTGCGGGCTTCCGCATGCATTACGTAGATGAAGGTCAAGGTCCAACTATCATATGCCTTCACGGCGAACCAACCTGGGGTTACTTATACAGAGAAGTAATCCCAATTTTGGCGAAGGAACACCGCGTTATTGTACCTGACTTTATGGGCTTTGGCAAGAGTGAAACGCCTCAAGATGTGGAATACACGGCGAAGAAGCACACGGACAACCTGGAACTCCTTGTTAAAGAACTCAATTTGCACGATCTTACTATTGTCGTGCACGACTGGGGTGGCCAGATTGGTGGAGCTTTAGCGCTCAGACAGCCGCAATTGATTCGGCGTATCGTTGTCATGAACACGATGCTGTCGATAGGAGAGCCCCCAGAAGATGAATGCTTTGAGAAAAATGGCAAGGAATCAGCCTGGTTTGGCTGGGCGGATAGAGCACTTGTTGATGGAACTTTTGAGGCAACACTGAGTAACGCGGGCGTGGCCATTGTTGGTCTCATGAAGCTACTCCAAGGATTTGAGCGGAAAGAAGCTTCAGAGGCCTTTTTCCGTGCCTACTCTTTGCCTTTTGCGACGCCAGAAGAGTGTAACGGCGTCATTGCCTTCCCTAAAAGTATTGTTACAGGAAGCTTCAAGGCGGAGAAGGGAAGCGCTGAAGCGGTAGCGGCTGTAAAGGCCAAGCCCGCAATGATGATTTACGGCACAAAGGATAAGGTATTGCTAGCCAAGTACTTTGTTCCAGTATTCAAGGCCGCATTTCCCAATGCCCGCATTCATTATCTGGATAACGCCAGTCACTTTTTGTTGGAAGATGCACCGGAGGAGATTGGAGAGCTGATCATTTCCTTCATTAAGAACACGTAGTATTCTGATAAATGTGTTAACATTGCGAAATGTAAATAAAGATCAGACATTGAATACCAATTTCTTTTCAAGGTAAACAAAGAATTTATACGTCAAATTAGATGCGAGAGAGTGTAGGGTGGCTGTGCAATTGCAGCAAATCTCACACTCATCCGTGTAGGACTCCCGCGCTTATTACCTAATATTATTAAATAGCCTAGCAATTATGAATGTTATAATCCAGCCAATACTGTAGCTTATCAACGATAAATGAAAGCTCTGTATAAATATAGCTACATGGATTCCAGGTTTAATTCAGGTCGGTATTCATTACATAGATAGCTCTCAGCACCTAGCTGCATAGACAAAAAAAAAAAGAATTGATACGCAGCTGTATCCATACGTCTGTAAATCTCGTGCTATAGAATGATAACAAAGACCACCAGTGGCGTCGAATACGCCCTTAGGGCTCAGCTGCAGCCTGAAGAGGTCTGTGTGTGTTAACCAGAAACTGAGTTTATACCTTTTTGGAGATAAAAAGAATCTTCGACACCCACGGTTGCAGCAGTCAACAATTGGTAGCATATCATGCTGTGTGACGCAGTTTAGCTCACTCGACAGGCACATCGGATGGGAAGACCACCACATTAGCGAACTGCCAATATTTACGCACTCTAAGTATCACTTATATAGTCTATATCGTAGATTGAAACCGTCCTCAAAAAGTACGAGGCTTCTGAGCTCAGGCTAGAGGCTAAGTACGTGTCGCTCCGTCCTTTGAGAGCGTCTCAACTCTCGTATCGACATAGCTAGGTAAATTTTCTATCCGCATTAATTGTATCATCTTTAAAACAGCGTAGCAATGTTGGAATCTCTACGGATTTCGCACTCTATTCTGCCTTTCTCTAAATTCTCTACTGTTATCCATCCCTGCTAATTCATATGCCCCATTTGGCTATATCCAACGCTACATTAATACCAGCTGAAATCACGCAGCTAGCCCGCACAAATCTGACCTACTCTCATAGGTTAATGCCTATGGCATAGCCGCTATTGCGCAAACGGATGATTCCATGGTCCTACCCAAAGGACAGTACTCTAACAATCTCAAGGTTCAACAACACCGCTACTTACATAAATCCAACTCTTGCCAAGCTGACGGGAAAAGGACTCATCTTTGAGTCTGTTGACCCGAAATGAACAGCGTCCTGTTCGAAGGCTCTGTTCGTACTAGCGCCAGTATTCAGATCATAGTCCACCCCCATATTTTGACGCCCCCATGATCTGAGGTCTCTAAGTGCTTTTACCACTAACCATCGTATCTAATTACTAGTCGTAGCACATATATGGGTGTCCCTAGTCTTGTGCTCTTTGAAGTTGACAGATATCATGATAAATTAGAGATTGACTAGACGGCACCCCCAGTTTTGCTCGGCGGCACCCCTTGTGTGGCTGGGGGCGGCTGAAGATGCCGGTGTCGGTCTTCCTTAGTTACTTACTAGGGATCCAAGACGTTGCTGTCCAACGCTGCCTACCGCCGACACACACACACATCAATAGAAACACTCGTCTGTAACTTAATCAAAATTGAAGCTATTTACAAGCTATCTATATCAATCGGATCGTCTTCCTTTCCTTCAGCAAGGTCGTCTTCTTCCTTGCCGCTGCTGCCGTCTTTACTAATAGATAACAGCCGTTCAAGCCGTTTAATTGACCACATCATAAACTGCTGTGTAGGAATATCAGGCTCCCACTCAGTATCCTGTGATGACAATGTTATCTGTGAAGCTACTCCAATAGCTGGATTCGTAGCCAGGTCTGTATCCGGGCCTTGTCAAAGGGGCCGTCAAAGTCCTTATCTTCAACGCCGTTGAATGTATCGTTAGACCGGTCTGCTAGCCGGTCTAGGATCCGTTGATAAGCCCTTTGATTCTCCGTGCCGGCCTCATACAAATCCGACTCTTCGATCAATACGGAGTAGTAGACCTCTTATTGTACTAGAAATCGGTCCTTTAGTAAGATCAATAGCAGCCGGGGCCAGGGCCGGGGTCAGTCTCTTAACTAGAACAACGGCCTTGGTCACTGACGCTGTTGGGGCCGGTCTAGCTTCTTCTTTCTCAAGAACGGTTAAAAATACGATCCATTATATGTAAATAGCTTGTAAATAGCTTCAATTTTGATTAAGTTACAGACGAGTGTTTCTATTGATGTGTGTGTGTGTCGGCGGTAGGCAGCGTTGGACAGCAACGTCTTGGATCCCTAGTAAATAACTAAGGAAGACCGACACCGGCATCTTCAGCCGCCCCCAGCCACACAAGGGGTGCCGCCGAGCAAAACTGGGGGTGCCGTCTAGTCAATCTCTAATTTAATCCAAAATCTGCCATATCTAGAAACGATACTGAAACAACGTGGAAAGTTCGTAGCTCTGCAGCCTTCGCACGGGAAGAGAAAAGCCCACTAGAGTGTGCTGACAACGGTGAGCACGCTGGTCGACTATAAGAGCATGAGGGATTTGCGGTGTCTGCCGCAGTTGACTCAGGGCTGTACTAAACATACAGCTAGATGATACTACCAAGAAAAATACTTCACACTCGCCACGGTCAACTGGATTACCACTCAAAAGGGTGCTCATATTTTGAAGCTGCCGCTGCGGCTACTGAATGAAATTGGGCATTGTTCTTAGCGAGTATATCTCGCGAACAGATGGTATTTCGTACGATCATATGAAATGAAGATTCTTGTGGCTGTGCTTTCGAAATGGATAGTGAATAAGTGCGAATGCTAGGTTTCTGCACATCGACTGTAGTTAGGGGCACAAATGTCGGAAGGTTTCGATTTCATGTATATATTTCGTCCTTGCAGCGCTCAAGCAGGTCATGGGTAGCGTATGGGCGCCACAAAAATGGATTCTTCGTGTGATGTCGGAGAATATGGCTGACATTGACAATACCATCGCCCTGATAAGAATGCTAATAGAGACTAAATTACCGTTGACCCTGAGGACGGCCTAACTATTATAGCGCGTTCGTGAGCGATGAAAGATTTCGCGTTTAAGGAAGAATAACCAAAGTTAGTCAGATCTCAACAATACGGCGTTAGCCACGCACACAATGTTTGTCGAGTTCCTTTTTTGACAGTACCATGCTTGTCTGGCACTTTTCGAGAGACTAAAGGATAACTAAGTCGAATCTAACTACATATAATTGCCGATGCACGATTCCGTGTTTCCGAGCCGCTGTTTGACGCACCTCAAAACTTATACCGCGTTAATATTCTTATCGAGGCTATTGAATTCGATTTGCGATGAGCTCGTTGCAAATCTGAAACGGGTGTCCATGATGTGTTTGATAACCGCAAATCATGCCAGTTTGCGGCTGATGTGTAGGAATCCAGATTGTATACCAAGAGATACAGATCTCCATTCACCTCTCAGATTTTGTAAAGCCAGAGACGGAGTCGAACTGTTCCTCCTGAATTACCTTTGTGGGGCGATTACGCTTACTAGTGTATTACATATGCGGGAGAAAAACAAGTCGCGGTATTTACTACAGGCCTATGAGCTTTACAGCTCGTGGGATTCGTTGGAATCGATCTTTCGGAATAGTATAAAAAATAATCAAGTCTTCATGGTCACCCCACTGCTTGCCCAACAACCGGTCTATCTCTTGCTCCGACCGAGCGGGCGGAAATGGCTTGGTCGGGAGTTTTTCGCGAGGGCCCAAACCCACCAAAAACAAGGCGGCCCCCCTTTCTCAACCAGATGCGGCCTAGCAAGCGCTTAATATAGCATCAAAAACGTGCAACCAGCCTTTGATCCATTTGCTCGGGAGAGGATGCCCCACCCACTACAGCTGCTATGGACTTTTCGCGGAGTTGCTAGCAGCAGGCTGCAATCCACTCGCCGCGTGCTCATGTGAAGCAGACGATTTGCTAAGGGGGGCTAGTCAACAGAACGGGAAGAGAGTCCTTCCTTGGATATCAGGAGTTATGCCGCGTCAGGCCCAGCTAATGCGAATATGGACGGCGGCCTCTCCTTTGGTCACTTATTTGGAATTTCATATTCTCGGAGTCAAGAGATAGAGTCCAGTATTTAAGGAATAGACGCCTCCTCATTTTTTATATTGGCTTTTTCAAATTCAGCTAGAAATAGAACGTTCAGCGACAGCATATTTCATTCTTGTAGTGTTTTGAATACTCTCTTTCACTCCTTCAAACGTCAACATGCGTGCTACCACTCTCACTACCGCCGCCCTCCTTACACTGGCTTCCCATGCAAGTGCAGAGACAATTCGAATCGATGTTGGAGAGAATGGCTTCTCCTTTACGCCTGACAGTGTGACGGCCAAACCGCAGGATATCCTAGAGTTCCACTTCCATCCCCTGAACCATAGTGTTGTGATGGGTGACTTTGCGAACCCGTGCGCCCCGGCCAAGACTGGAGCATTTTTCTCTGGCTTTATGCCTGTTTCGAGTGGAGAAGCTGTATGTATCAAAATCCTGCATACTAAATGCCTTCTTTTATAAGCTAATATCTAGACTAGAGCGAAGTTTTCCAAGTTACCGTCAACTCGACCGACCCCATCTTCTTCTACTGTTCACAGAACACCCTTTCTCACTGCATCAGCGGTATGAGTGGAGTAGTGAATGCAAACTCATCTCAGACTCTTGCAGCATACCAGAAAGCCGCCAAATCTGCCAAGAGTGCCTCAAACCCAGACGCGCCCGTCGGTGGTCGACTTGTAACCTCAGCCGCCTCCACCACAACATCATCTGCCCCTGCTAGCACTACTTCATGCACCACCAGCAGCAACAGCGGAGGTGGCAATGGTTACAAGCGATCAAACACCTGCTCTGGGGCTGGCTCTGTCCAGGCATCCGTTGGCATCGTTGCCGCCTTTTCGCTTGGCATGGCATTCTTGCTGTCTTAAGACTATTTTACAGCATGAATGGAAATTTCCTCTCAAAGTTGGATACCAATATTGACATTCAATTTGTACATAATAATAAACGTAATGAATAATTCACAAATTTATACCCAATATCCGCAGATACGTCTCAAACTATCAGATCGCACATCTGTACAGTGGGCTTCCTTTAATGGGCAAATTCACTAGTTTCATCATGGATTACACTATTCAAAGACGAAAACACAATCGTAACAGTACGTTGACTCGCGTAAGGCGCCAACTTCAGCCAACACATTGCAGTGTGACACTCTTGCTAATATCAGCATCGCTACCGCCATTCTCCAAGAGAGCAAAGGTATAAGTCCCCTTTTCCAACTCAAATTTGTTTGACCGATTGAAAATCATCAAATACCTGTCAACTTCCAACTGAAGAGAAACAGCCTGTTTCTCGCCAGCATCCAAATATACCCGCTGGAAAGCGATGAGCTGTTTTACGGGCTGGGTTACAGTTGATACACGGCCTAACAAGTAGATTTGAACGACATAGCTGCCGGAAACAGTGCCAGTATTCTGGACAGTTACCGAGAAGTTGATCCAGTCACCACTACCAAAGGTCTGGCTATCAGCCCGCGCGTCAACGCTGGATCTTTTTGGGCTGGTGCTCTTGATTGACGCAGTGGGAGAAGAAGTTGAAAAAGTAGTGTATGACAAGCCATGTCCAAATGGATAGGCTGGGTCTGTCGGAATGTCCAAATACTGAGCTGACCGGGCTGAAGGCTTATAATTGTAATAAGCCGGAATTTGGCCCACCGAATATGGTATTGTGATCGGTACACGCCCGCCAGGATTGAAAGTACCAAATAGTACATCCGCAATCGCTTGTCCGCCAGCTTGACCTCCGAAATGGGTGTCCAGCACTGCAGAAGACTGTTGGTAATGATCGGGTATAGCAAATGGCCTTCCGCCTTCAAGAACAAGTACCACTGGTTTACCAAGTGCATAAATCTTCTTGGCCAGCGCATCTTGACTTGGCGCGAGATCCAAAGTTCCACGATCGCCGCCTTCGCCATCGCTATTCCAAGCAGCTCCCACGACGAGGACAACAACATCACTATCTTTGGCGATTGACACCGCCTGATCGAGCGCATCACCGTTTGGGGATACCAGGTTCCACCAGAAAATAAGCTGCGAGTTGACAGAATTGACATTGGCTGTCTTTTTAAAGTTGTTCCATGATTGAAACTCGATGCGGACCTGATGTTTGGCGCCTTTCTTGAACGTGAACTCCACGCCGTCTTGAGGTGGTATAGTATTGTTCTGTTGTATCCACCCATAACCTTCGATATTTCCCAGAACATCGCCTTGAGGACCGTAGCCTTTCGATGCAATTAACTTCCCATCAATATAGAGCTTGGTTGTGCTGTTCGGCCCAATCGCAACACCAATCCATCCATTTACGTCTAAATCTGTTGGAGATTCAAATTGGCCTTCCCAGACAGCGCTAAAGTTGTTGGAAGAAAGACCTTGTGGTGGATATATCCCCCAGTCCTGGGCGGGAACCTCCGATCTCGATGCTTTTGGAGAAGTGAAATTAGTCTCAGCGTAGTATGTTGCCTCGAGACCGCCAGTCTTTCCGTTTGCCGAAAGAAGGTATCCTGGGACTACATATTGGTTATTGTATTCCCAGCTATTGGTGCCCCAGCTGGTTTTAATTTGTCCTCCCGAGCTGCTGCCATTTAGATGACTCAACATGCCTTGACGAAGAGTGTCTGCATATTTAGCAGGATACTGCCCAAGAGCGCCAGAGTAATCTCCCAGGTTAATTGTGTCAGCAAATGGTCCAATTAACGCGATCTTGGTTTTTGACGGGTTCAACGGAAGCGTGTTGTTGTCGTTCTTGAGCAATATTATGCTCTTGTGCGCAGCCTCCAATGCAACGTCCTGGTGGCTGGCAACGATGGAAATTGGGTCAATATCATCAGGAATATAGGCATTTTTAAAAAGTCCGAGGTCCCATTTGACGCCCAAGATCTTTTGGACGTGCGATTGGAGAGTCTTGAGTGGGACAGATCCGTTGGCCACGAGATCTTGTGTGGTCTGGCGATATTTAGTAAAATCGCCAACGCAAAAATTTGCATTTCTCTTACCGTTATATAAGAATCCAGGTCCCAATCATAGAAGTCGATCATTCCTCCAGCATTAAACCATTGTTGCATGGCGTCTGCTTGAGAGCTTGCCACTCTATGCACTGTGAGAAGATTTCTCATGCAAGTATCATCCGCCAGAGTAAATCCATCAAAATTCCAATCTTCTAAAGTCTGATAGAGCAGTGGATTCGTCGCAGCAGGGACTGAATCGATCTCATGGTATGCCCTATTGTGAAGTTAGCTGCTATTACAACATATAGACCGTAGCTTCCGTTACATCATTACTCCTCTAGCGCCTCCAAGCTCATAGTTAGCTTTAAAGGGAACCAAAAGATCTTCCATAATTTGCCGTGTTCCAAGGCCTGTGAATGGAGCGGTGTTATGGCCAGCTTGTGCGGCACCATGTGCGGCGAAGTGCTGGTTTGTTAGCCTTGCTCAAAAACAGAACAGCAAATTTTGGTGATATCTACCTTCATGATGGGATACACTGCATCTGGATCCGACCAGGATTTGTTCTTGGAAAGACCAGAAGAGTAAGCAACTCCAATGTGCGATGTAAGAACTTTATCTTCGCCAAAAGTTTCTATAAAATGTCAGTTTCACAAAGCGGCCACAAATGACCAGCCCACACACCTTGAACTCTTCCCCATCGGGGATCTTGGGCAAGATCGAGGACCGGCGAGAAACAACCATGAACTCCAATCGACCTCGCTTCCGTTCCTATAGCTCTTCCCACCCGATATACAATATCAGTATCGAATGAGGCGGCCATTGCAATATTCTGAGGAAATAAAGATTGCTTAAACGATCCAACGCCATGGAGACACTCTTCAACGAGCATCATCGGAATTTGGATATGCGACTTGTCCAATTGAAGCTTCTGAACTGTGTTGAAGAAGGTTTTGTTCATTGGATACCTGTCCGTATGTAAGGTTGGGCAAGAGTATTTCGGTTGAGGTGTACCAACCAGTCGTGCATCACACCAATAGGAGATTTCGGGCTGAGATGCATGGTTTGATCTAATATATGTCAATTGAATCCCTTTACATAGAAGGCTTTTAAAGTTACCGTAAAGTTCATTGTGCGAGTCTTTTCCAACAATGTCATCCGCGAACATTAGATGTAACTGCAAGACTAGATAATTTTGTCATTCTCATTGCTCTGAATAATGCATTTCCCATGTAGTAAAACTTACCCAGATCACTCACGGACATCTTTGATATCAAAGATGCAATGAATTGGTCTTTATTCGGAGCCTTATTCGCCGTTGCATCATTGCTTCTCTTGGCTAGCCCCTCAAAGTTCAAGAAACTGGCATCAACCTGAGAGGCGACCGAAATCGCCAAACATGCTACAGCTTTCCAATGCTTGAGCAGCATCTTGAAACGTTCACTGCATTTATTTGAGATTGTCTACAAAGACAGCGTTGGAAGCATGGACTGCTATTTTCGAGCCATGTTTGAACTCTACGGAAAGCCTGGGCTACATATGGTGCGTCGCAGAAGGTACTTTCCTGTAGTACGACGAGGGTGGATCGACAATCCGATCAACAATGCGGGGGAGAATCCGATCGGCTTATTTGGCTAAATGGAACTGTATTTTCGGATTAAGTGTACGTTCAAAATACTACCCTATCCAGGGATCTATTACCCTACGGAATATTTTTTGCCAAGTCAGATGCCGTGTATGATCCCCACCTCGTTCGATGAGTTGTTTGTAAACAAGATTAGGTCAAAGGTAAATACAATTTCATACTAGCCATGCTGGATGATCGCCTGATTTATGAAAGAAACATTAGCCTGAAAAGAGTAGCTCCGATTCCTTTGCCGTTACTTGTTGTTTGTGCATCCGCGTACATAAAGAATGACGATGGAAAATAACCCGAAGGATGTATGTTTTGTTGAATAAGGATGTATAATTAAAGACAACCTTGGCACAGACGTCACGGTGCATTTCCACATCTAATTTTAAAGTGGTATTGATAATTGTATATGTGATAATAATACCTGTTTTCCGTATTAATATCGTATCAACAGGACTGTAATATGTCCAGTCGGTCACAATCGTCTGAGCAGGGTAGCAAATGATGCAGGCACAAAGAGCTAGGCTTTCGGCATTGGGTACTTGATCTACAACAAGTATCTTATTTAACTTGTCAGAGCGAACTAAGGTTATTCATGATAAAAAAACATACCAAGAGAAATAAAATTGACTAATATCTAATTGGGTATCTAATATTATTAATATCGGCGGCTATTACTTCGTATATCGATGTTGTCTATGCATGTGCCATGTTGTAGACTTGCATTTTAAGAGAAGCCATGCCACTTGATCACGTAAACGAGTCCCTTCAAGGCACCAATCCTAGTCAATTCTTCTGTTACTAACATGGGAGGCTTTGTTTCATTCGTCACCTCATATATTCTAGAAAACGGTTTTCCCGAAGATTGGGGTGTCGAGTATTTCCGTAGAGTCAAGAGGGCCACAAACTTGGAGAATTACAAGTAGCAGCTGATACGTGTAAGTTTGCCATTAGAAATTTAAAAAGTAGCCGTAAAGGGCCAATCGAGCAATATTTGCCATCAAGGTTGGTCCCTATTTAGAGTATGATAGCAGATTGCTCGGCATATGTCCCCCCAACTTTGAGAGCGCTCGATTCATAGCGCCATTTAATTGCGAATAAAATTTTACGGACAACAGCTCGATGCGAAGAAAAATGTAGAAATTAGGCAATAAATCGTTCAATGGCGCGAATTAGATAATCCTCACTGCCATAAGCGCCATGACTGGAGAACAGTGGAGGATCCTAAATTTGCAGGGAGAGGTTGGCTTCTAAGTGTGTTCTGCCGGCTGCTCTGTGTGCGTAGCTGGTGAAACTATCGGCTTCAGGGGCTCACAAAGCAGATCTCTTGCGAGCAACGAAGTACACAAATATTAAACACTACCCCGATCCATTTTTTGTCAGCTTCTTTTTATTATGCGTAAGCTTTGCGCTTTAACACCGCGGCGAGCTGATTATTGTCTCTGGCACCACGGAGTCAAACAGTGGGCCTCTTTTCCGCTACGGGACGTTACCTTCCTAATTAGGCAACTGTCATTGTAAGAGCAATTCCCGCCAATTGAAGGTAGACTCCAGAATCGAGAGGTGTGATCCAATTGTAGCAATATTCCAGCTTCATTTCTTGATGAAGAGATATCAGTATATCAATGCTAAGCAGATATCAACATACATACTTACATTATCACATTACTGGATAATATTGGATCCATCATACACTATTTCATCTTAACGGCGAAGTTTACATGTAGTGTAAACCCAAAGTCAAGTGCCAGAGTAACACTAACACTTACTTTTAACGCCATGGAATTTTTCCGTGATCGTCACTCAGAGCCTGCCAAAGGACCGATTTCATTCCATGATCCATCTAACCTTCCCGTTCTCTACAGTGGGATAGTTCGTGTTCTGAGGGTGACAAGATTATTTCGCGTTTCATTCAGACAGAGCGGCTGCCTTTTAGCGTCAACTCCGCGCTCACACAGGCAAAGATCGACGCCTCAAGTTATTATGCATGTAACATCCGTCTCTTAGAGTATCTGCGGATCTGCACTTGAACCCTTCATTTATCATGGTGAAGTTGAAGACGTCTGAAAGCTGAATGGCACCTACCAAGTAACGTTAAATCGCTGAACGATGAGGATGAGATGCCGGGACATGACAAGGCCGACAGAGTCTTATATAACTTCGTACCTATCCCATCAGTTATTGTTTTGTATCACACTGTTAGAATTGCATTACCACTCGCATTTGTATATATCTCGCTCTTTTTCTTTGCCGCTCTTTATAGGCATATCCAAGTTGTACATATAGATTATTCGCTTCACTTTTTGGGTTTTTTGTTATATCGACAAGATGTTTGTTCGCAATGCCGTCGCTATAACAAGCCTTTTGGCTTCACTATCTTGTGCCCTACCGGCGAAGCGTGCTCCTGCTGCTGGCAATGCCCGTTTGGTCGTATACTGGGGTGCTGAAGACGATAGCACGACTCTCAGTGACGTGTGTTCAGACGACTCCTATGGCATTGTGAATCTTGCTTTCCTTAACTCGTTCTTTGCTGCCGGTGGTTGGCCTGAAATTAGCATCAGCGGCCTAGACAACCCATCCCAGGCTCAGCAAAGCGCTGGTGCCACTGGACTCAAGGATGGTAGCGGCCTTGTGGACGCTATTCAGCAGTGCCAGTCTGCCGGAAAGTTGGTCATTCTTAGTCTTGGTGGTGCTGATGCAGATGTTACGCTTCAATCGGACTCTGATGGCGAGAAGATCGCCGATACAATCTGGAATCTGTTCGGTGGTGGCACCGAGAACTCAGAGCTGCGACCTTTTGGTGACATTAAGCTCGACGGTTTCGACCTAGGTGTGTAACGTTAACGACATAACGCGATCAATATAACTAATTCTCTGCAGACAACGAATCAGGCAACCCCACTGGATACCTGGCTATGACACAGCGTTTTAGGTCCAACTTCCAGTCAGACAGCAGCAAAATTTACTACCTCACGGCGGCCCCTCAGTGCCCATTCCCTGACGCCTCGGAACCTCTAGATGTTTGCAAGGAGTTGGACTATGTCTGGGTCCAGTTTTATAATAACGGCGATTGCAACATTGCCCAGTCTGATTTCAAGAGTTCTGTTCAGACGTGGAGCAGCGGCATTGGCAACGCTACGCTCTTTATCGGAGCTTTGGCCAGTGGCGCTGATGGTGATCAGGGTTACGTTGATGCCGACACGTTGGTTAGCTCTCTTCAGGACGTGAAGAACATGAATCTTCCCAATTACGGGGGTGCAATGCTTTGGGAAGCGCAGCTGGCAGTTAAAAATGGCAATTACCAGCAGAAAATTGCTGCGGGCCTCTAATGCATGTAGTTACCCAGGTACATATAGGTAGTAGGTAACATAGAAACGACGTTGACAGAATACGCAATGCAACAAGAAAACAATATTGTGCTATGTTTAAATTGGCAATATATATAAATATGTATTGATTATATGTACAGACTTGTTCATCCAAGTCAAGACGGTGACTAATCTACGCGTTACTCCTATTGGCCAATTCTGCTTCCGAGATTTTCGGGCAAGATCTGTGTAAGTGGGTGTAACGAAGAGCTTCCGCGTCTCGTGCTTTAACAAACCTGACAAGCTCCCGGAGGACAGTAGCCGTGAGAACAAGTAAAGCTGCAGAGGCCAGCGTAAGAAGAGGGCAACCCGGCAGCAGGACAACCATTGCTGCCATTTCCTGCAGGAGGAGTACCAGGTGTTCCAGTTGAAGTGCACACGCATGGGCCCACTGGGCAATATCCGTAGCTATGAGAAGTTAGCACGCCATTGACGAGATAGAAGACTATTAGATAAACTCGAAACTTACCCGCACGAAAAGCTGCAGAGGCCTAAGAAGTTGCCAGACTCGCCGGGAGCAACAGTTCCCGCGTTACAGTTGGTAGGGTTCGCCGGAGGAGCGCTGCTGGTGGCAGAAGCAGGCTTGCTAGTGGCAGAAGCAGGCTGGCTGACAGGGACAGAGGGGTTGGTGCCCAGAGAAGGCCGAGGCTGGCATGTAGTGACGTGTAGTCCTTGAGTCAAGGATGAAATGCCATCACCGGAAAGAGGGTCGGAAGGTCCAGCAGGGAGGGTGCCGACGTAGGCATTGAAGTTGTAGATACCGCAAGCGCAGACGTTGGTAATGTCCATGAGGGATGTACCAGACAGGACGCTTTGGCCGTTACGGGTCAAGGAGAAGGTCTGCTTGCCAAGGCCAGCGGGGACAGTAAAGATGTTGGCACCAGCAGGGGCGTTGAAGGTCTGGGAATTGCCACCAGAGGTGACAGTGAGGGTACCAGCAGTCTTGAGGAAAGCAACAGCATAAACGCTGTCATCCATATCCTGCCAGCCGTTAGGAATACCCTCAAAGTAGTTTCCACTGGCGTTGTTAGCAGGAATGCCGAAAGTAGTGTCGGTAGCATCGCAGTTAAGAGTCTTTAGGTTGCGGCGGTACCAGTAGACGATCTCTTCGTTCTGAATGTAGTTGGCAACATTTGTGTCCCCATTCTTGTAAGCGGCAATGAAAGGCTTGGACAAGTCAAGGAAACCGTCATGGGGCATGTCATTAGTCCATTTCGAGTTGCCGTCGTCGCCGTGCTTTGAGCTAAGGGGCCCAATATAATGAGATTCGCCATAATCGTTCCACGTAATAATCTCAACCATGGGGAATCCTTGTTGTAGGACTTGCTGCCATCGATTAAAGAGAAGAGGACCACCAGGAAAGACCCAGTTTTTTGAAAATGATACCTCTGGCCCAAAGTGAGTATAGAACCACGGAGATATCGGTGCAAGATAGGTCTTGCCGGCGAGCCAGCTTTGATAGGAGCTGTCTCCTTGAGCAACGGTGATGTTGGCGCCGGGGGTGGGGGCCTTATTGTTGCCGTTGTTATCCCAAGCCTACTAGTATATTAATAAAATGATTATCCACTCTTAGAAGACTAACTTACGACCCAATTTAATGCTCCATCGATAGCAGAGGTGGAGGACTGGCCGGGGTGGAAGTTGGGGACGAAGTAGACATTGGTACCAGCAGCAGAGCGGACGGCGTTGACATCAAGACCGTCTCCAGCAAAAGAGGAAGCAAAAACACGGCCACTGACTTGCAGCTGAGCAGACTGGCCGGCGTATTGGGCAATCTTCTGGCCAACACCGGCAGCGTTGCTGGGGCTCCACCAGTTGAAGTCGAAGGAGATGAAGACCTTCATGCCATTGTTGGCGGCAGACTGGTAAGCATAACCAAGCTGCTGGTCGGTGTAAGAGTCGACACCGATATTGAGAGCAAAAGCATCAATACCGGCAGCCTTGGCGCGCTGCATATCATTGTCGTAGTCGGAGGCGCTGGTACGGTCACCAACGATACCAATCTAGGCACAATTAGCGTCGTATTGGTTTTGCAAGCAACAATTTTTACTAACCATGAAATGGCAAAAGACCAAGCGATTGGCTGCAGCAGCACGCTCCTCTAGAGATCGAGTTTCAATGCTGGCACTGGCAAGAGAAGACAGGGCCGCAGCAGCAGCAAGGGCGCTGAGCCCGAGGCGGCGGAGAGCACCCGCCATCGACATCATCGTGAATGTGTCGAAGAGGCTGATTTGGGGAAGATGAAATGAACCCGTTTGGCGTGAGGGACACTTTCTTGAAACACAGGATGGGCTTCAACCTGGGTCTTTATATATCTGTTTCGGCCTCCATCACGGCAGAGGACGAGGATCAAGGCGGACGAGGCCCAAGTGGGGGCTGTTAGCCTTTCTGTCATCTGTCCGGCTTTTGACAAGAGAAACTCCCCAACGATAGTCAGAGCGATAGTAGGTCTACCCCCCAGGTCCTTGGAAGATTGAAACATGCCAGTGAGATCGGTCCGAAGCGAAGTTGAGCAGGAATTGCTGGGGTGTGATCGCCACCCCTATAGACGCCCTCCAAGAGCTCTAGCGTGGCTACGATGAAACCCACACTGCCAGCCGGGCTAACTGGAAACAATACACTCGTGAAAGAGACGCCAAAGAATGGCTGCAACAGGCAAGTAATTTTTAGACTTTGGTTTCCATCTTGGGCGGTTTGTGGCAACTATCGGTCAGGACGAGTCCGCCGATGACTATGCGCGCTCCTCGCAGAATGGCCTCCTCTCAAGGCCTATGACCTTACATGCATCTGCTACATGTACCTATAGTATTGAACAAACGACATCAGACTAGAGTACATATATTCATATACTTCGTAGCCCAAAAAATAAAGCAGTCTCCCTAAATATCATTACCTCACGGCGCCGAGGCGGATCAAAGCTTGAAGCCAGGTTTCAAGATCTCACTGCAACTAACTACATGTACCTTGCAAGTCCAGCTTCGAAGCTCGGAATACAGTGGGATGAAAGTGGTAGCTCCCTGTAAAGTCTAATCTACCTAGCTGGATGTGTAATTTTCAGAATGCCGCCTTGACATAAAAAAAAGAATCGCGGTATATAGTGGGCAGTCCGCTATAGTACAGCGCATAGGCAATGGCTCTATAGCGCAGTAAGCACTATAATATATTGGCCCGGGGATGAATTTGTTCTGATCATTTTTTTTAAAAAAAGCTAAAGCGGTGCTGGGATAACGCCTAACGCAGCTAGATCCGATGTGCTATGAATGATTTGACAGGGATAATGCCTCGGCTCCTATATCCATTCGCCTGCACCAACTAGAAAACAACGAGTTCCAGCTGCAATTGGGTTTTGGGAGCCTAAGAACACCCCAGCGATTTTGGCGATCAGAACGCCGAGCATCCGCCGCGTCAGATTTGAAGTTGCAGTGGTTAGCCTACACGAGCCTCGTCCCATACGGCAACAGATGATTCTCTTCTCTTCTTCCAAATATAGTGCCGACCATCCACACAAGATGCTCCTGCCGGACTCAGCGGGCAGGAAAAGGTTGGGGACAGTGAAAGTGAATCGTTCAGGGACCTTTAAATTAACGAGGGGGCCGATCCTCCATAATTTCTATTCGATTGAGTTAGGCCTGCCTGGTCCATTTTGCCACCAACGAGAACCGGCGCCAATCCAGGTACCAAGTCAAGTGAGATGAAGCGGAGGTAAAATTGAGAGCCATGGAGTACGGAGCATATTGCTTTCACCGGCCTCAAAACTCTGGCAATATCCCCTGCGCTTATCCCAGTCATCAGGTCTATCGGACATGGCGGCCGGATCGACGAGCTGTGAATCCGTGGGCTCCAAGGGAAACCAGCGCAGCTGATCCCCCACAAGTTCCCTGCTTGCCGTGTCTGGAAGTATCTCTGCTTCAGTCTTCAAAGCGGAGCAAGGCTTCAATCCTTGAAGTAGACGTAGCTGAAGCATGCTGATACCGTTAAGAGGGCTGCGAAGTGAACATATGCATGCCCGTCTCTGTCCGCCAAAGCCCGCCATAGCGTGGGCGTGATCTACATCTTTGGGCAAATTATCTCTCAACATACATGTAGCCTAATACATAATGACTATGTCGAGACTACATCTGTGTGGTTGCAAAGTTTTGCCAAAGCTGTTGCACTCCGCTTGTACTCCACATTAACAACACAACCTGGGGTAAGATTATGCTATGCCATTCGAATTGCCGTCTCTGACCATAGTCCTTATGCCAACAACACAGCGCTGACACGTTGTATTGCTAGAGCATGCACGCCTGCATACAAGTTCGTCCATATTACGGAGTAGGCATAGGCAAAGATGCGTACAAGTAGGTGGAGCACTAGCAGCGAGATTGTTTCTGCCTAAACGGCCCGCTCAGGAGAGAAAAAAATCATCCTTCATGGCTGGTAATTGTCCGTTGGACTTTATGAGCGGGCGGCATTCCGTAGTGCCATATGCGTGGGCCGAGACTCGCCAAAATAGAGCCCAAAAAGGCAAGGATCAGTCCTATCCTCGGGCATATTTACATACGTTATATACAGAGAATGCCGTATGGAAGATATATTTGCGCCTGGTACTAGTAGGCGTTAGAGCGGCACAAGAGCGGCGTAAGAGTTTTCACACAAATGGTAATTTTCGCGACCCAGATAATCGACCGGTAAGAGATATTCCGTACCTGCTTGACCATCAAGAGCCCACTCCAATTATTCGGCAGTTCGCATGCTGTGTAAAATACTAACACCGCCAGCTTATTATGCTTAAAATGGAAACTTACTTTACAACAAACACAAGTAGAGAACCCAGAGAAGGAGCTCGCCCTTATGGGCATTACCACCAATCAACACGGGGCGGTCATTGGAGCTCGGTGGAGATCAGGCGCTTGATTTGTGCATAATCGTCAGCAAGAATTCATGCAAGCTCGGAATCTATTTCCTACAGAACATTTAGATCTTACCATGGTCGTACGTGCGTGTTTCCAAACAGAGAAGGAGTTTAGTCCCATGGTCATTATCAGCAACATAAGCCGGGTATCCGTTCGGCAGGGCAACACTTGGCATCGTCTTTACAAGTGCTTCGTCTGTCGGTCAGAAAATAATATGCACATACATAAGCGCAGCCAACCAATCAGACTCAAACGGATATCCAGAGGTGTATTGTTCTCGTTCAAGCTCCGGGAAGGCCTAGTTGTAGGACGATCCTTTTCCGGTGTTAGCTTAGCCCCCTTAATATGCTAACACAACCAACCCCCTGCAACCTGACAAGCAAGCGTGTCTACGAAGTAAACAAAGGGCGTAAGCATCTTTTAGACTTGGACGGACCGGCGATTACTATTCGGCATGATTTCGTACATCGGCGTTTAAGACTCTCATTAGTGAAGCAACACATACCGCCTAACCGCGCAAGACCGAATGCACAAACCCTAACAGTATTTTTCAATATCTCTGAATGGCAGTGAGCGCGCTGCCAAACGCCCTCTTTCGGCGCCCTACATAGTGAAAAGCAACTAGTAAAAAAAAATCCGCCCCTCCATTTTCCCTTTTCTCAAGTCTCTTCGGCAACTCCCGCCACATCCGTGGTGACTCAATCTCTTTGGACCTTCAAGTACGAACACGGGAGGCCATGCTAGGCTTCTTCAAGTCACTGGTCCGGAAAGAAGAGCGTCAGTGGTGCGGTGTCTGTCTCTTCGAGCTCAATCCGACGGCTAAATCGCTCTCGTCCGACGTAGGTGAGCGGTGGGAGTATGCATTTGCAGAATGCGATTATCACAAGTTTAGTTTTGCGGATCTAGTCGGCTCCTCTAAGCGCGGATGTGATCGGTGCACAGCTCTCATCCCAGCCTTTGAGACTTTGGGAATCACGGGCTTCGAAGTAGCGGGATGGGAACCAAATTTAAACTCACTCGGGAGCCCAGTATTGGCCATTCCAAATGCTGATGGTACGGACCAGATCTTTGAGATATGTAGCAATGAGGCATCATTGGATAAGCCAAGACCGTTCGCAAAAGATACACCTCTACAAGCCGTTCTTTCCAGAGGCTACAAACTTTCGCATACAACTGGAGATGACGAGCCTCTCAATCAGGCGGCAAGTTGGCTGGCCGAGTGTCGAAGCTCTCACGAGCAATGTCAAGCCCATGATGCAGCATTTGTGCCCAATCGGCTCCTCTATTTGGGAACGACGCGGACAAATAGTAATATCATTGAGCTGATCGAGAACCTGGAGCACCCCGTGCCTTATGCAGCTCTGAGCCATAGGTGGACAGAGGAAACGCCGACAAAGAGCCTCCTTACATATAATTTACTGGACCGAAAGCAGCATGGCATGCCGGTAGCAGACTTACCTGAAATGATGCAAGATATCGTTTCTGTGCTGCGTCGACTAGGAGTTGAGTATGTATGGATCGATTGTTTATGCATAATCCAAAATGACAAGGAAGACTGGAAGCGAGAGGCAGCGCTTATGGCATCCATTTACGCGGAAGCTGAATTTACTGTTGCGGCTTCTTGGTGCGACAAGGTCGGGCAACGTCTCTTTCGACACCGCAACGAGCCCCACGAAGCGGCAGTGGATGTTGCCGAAATAGATGGCCAATCCATCTTTTTACGTCGTAGGAAGCCTCATTTCAACTGGTCTAGTATCGAGTCAGATTTGTTCGCCCATTCTATAGCCGAAAATCCAGAGGCAGAGTGGCCACTTTTGACCAGAGGCTGGGTATATCAGGAACAGCTCCTTTCGCGTCGGATGCTTCATTTCACTCGGAACGAGCTCCTTTGGGAATGTCTCGAGACAACCCAGTGTGAGTGCGGGTGGTACGATAGCAATACCCGCCAAGCGGGGGTTCGAGAATCCTACAAGCGACCTCCTGGGTACAAGACATGGGGCCAGATAGTTAGAGGGTATGCCAAACGTCCTCTTACCGTTGCCACTGATAGGCTGCCGGCTCTAGGAGGTATTGCCAAGGCGACTGCGATGGGAAAAGGCTATGATGCAGAGGAGTACCTGTGTGGGCTTTGGGAAAAGGAACTTGAAACCTCCTTCTTCTGGTATCTCACTGAGCTCCCCCGTGATCCGCGGCTCAATCTCCAGATGCCGACGTGGTCGTGGGCCTCTGTAACGGGAGATATAGAATGCTGGCAAGTTTCGCTGGAGGGTATCGAGTTTTTGGGAAGCGACGTGAAATACGTCAGCGACAGCGACCCTCTTCTGGGCGATGTGGTGAGCGGAACACTATCGCTCTCTGGGCATGTTGTTCATGGATTCATATATCACGGCCAAGATTGGACTAACATCTTGGGAACAAATCATGATGCTACAGGCTCCTCCGGTCACTTGACCAGTCGGAAAGCCCCAAAAGAGTATGGATTGCAAGTTGGTGGACAGCTCGCTACATTTAACCCAGACTACCGACTAGATTTGCCAGGGAAAGGCTTTGTCTCCTCTGGCTCGCAAGTTCTTTGCTTGCTCTTTGGCCGCACATGTTCCTTTGATTCAGCTAATGGAGTCGAGACCATTACAACGCATCTACTCATCTTGCGCCGTATTGACGAGGGGCTTCCTCGATATGAGCGGATAGGAGTTAACGAGGGCTGTCTCGAATTGGACGCATTTCTAAGTCAGTCCGAAAAGCAGCAGCTGACTCTGGTTTAATAATAAATTGGCATATCCAAGATGTTGATGGGTCGCTCGTAGGAGCTTCATGTTCTGCGTAAGGGACAATCAGGCACTGAGGTAGACGACTACTATTACTTCTTCAACTTCTTCACTTCTTCTGTTGTTTGTATTGCCTTTCCGTCCATCCCTTAAATATACTTCTCTCGGGCACTGATCTGGTATTTGTGGAGATAAAAATCCAGTTTATTAGACGAAATACCGAGCCAGGCAGTAAATTCCATCAGCATTTATAAAGAGCTTTCAGACGCTGGCGAGACACTCGAGTAGCTGAGTCGCTGACCGCTGGTATCGTCATAGAAATTGTGGCATCTGCGCCCAATGTAAATGCTGTGTTTCGTAGTGGGGCTGTCTCTAACGCATTATCTCTCATAAAAACCCCTTGGGTGTTGATGACAATCTCATCGCTATGGGAAAAGGTGATCCATACTGATGCTACTAAGCAAATGGCAGAGTAAGCTCATAGACTCGTTAAATTTGGCGGCAGTATCGAGACAACATGAAGAATCGAGACCGCGACCCAAGATAATAACCAGGTAGTATTCTATATGTTAGAGTCGCTGAAAAATATCGCGAAGCAAGGATTATTGAAGCGCAATATCAACTGCGGGAGCTGGTGGGAGAGCACCCCCGT
Organism: Trichoderma polysporum; assembly: GCA_030278935.1. NCBI lineage: Eukaryota > Fungi > Ascomycota > Sordariomycetes > Hypocreales > Hypocreaceae > Trichoderma > Trichoderma polysporum. The sequence continues at coordinate 11,753 of JARFTM010000156.1, read as the reverse complement.
TCTAGGTAAAGATCAAAGCGTGTTCGCAAGGTATGCAGAATGGAAATGGGTATGATTGGTTGCCTTACAAGGCATTCCATACATTGGCAGAAGGTTAATGGCTAAATCGATGTCATTCGGTAAAATGATGTGTGTCATGAATCAATAAGTAATCACTAGAAGAGGTCATACTTTGTGGAGGATCAGGCTTTTTTGCATTTCGCTTTGGCTGCACGATAAATTTTCTCCGGCGTCTTCGGTGTGCATCCTTCATCCATCGCTAGCAGACTATTTATCCCTCCGTAACACAGGAATCCTAACTACGTGACTCGCTGTGTCTACAAATGATCCTGAAAAGAGGCTGAAATAATCCTACTACATGTAATCACATGGCGGCACAAGAAGTTTCCGAATCAGGGTCAGCCCGAGGCAGGTCTTGTCGAGACGGTTTTACTACTGCGTACTAGCGAATTCTTAGAGGAAAAAAAAGACTTTAGCGAGACTAGCATATGGGCTGATGTTTATGCTGAGCTCCCTTCGCATTAGGAAACGAAACGAAACGAAACTATTTACACCACGGTCAGCACTTATTATTTCTCCACGTGGGTAAGCCGGTTAATTATCGGGAGGCAGAAGAAGCTTCATGTGCCTGAATGAAGATGGAGGGCGGCATGACGTCGATGAAGCCGAAAAGAGAGACGCCAAAATAGAAGGAATCGCAGGATTGAAACTTTGTTGCCTCTCCGCGGTGAAGCCGTATGAAAAGAGTTGCGTGTATGGCGTCGTTTGTGCGAGTTGAAAGGATTCAATTTAGTAATTGTGCTACGTGTGTTAGTCAACATTGTGCTACATGATTAGAATCACCTTCGTTCAAAATATCTAATCATAGAATGCTTTGTAAAGAGGCGCGACACCGCCAAGTAAACAAAAAATGCAAATACACGTAGCTTTGCTCGCAAGCTTAGCGCCACCATGTACCTGATGCATTTAAGCTTGTTTGTCAAATAATAATGGCTTTCCTGTCTCCATCGTCGATATTGTAAGGCAGCTCTATTCATAGGCGCAAGTCTGGATCCCTTACTAAAGACAAGCTATCCTATTAATAGGAGCAAATCTGATGTGGCTGACAATACTTAGCTTATTGAACAAACGGAACTAGACCAAGCCGGCGGCGGCGCAGGCGCAAGCTAGTGCCCTTATGGTGCTGACGACCTAGACCCAACAGGTTGGTTGTCTGCTAAAATTGGGATCGTTTAGCAAAGTATCCAATCACATCTTCCCCCAGGATTTCTAGTAGCTCGGGATAAGGCGAAGTTAGTGCTGAGGCCGGGTGGATTTGGTAATGCCCAAGATGGCTGACTTACACTTTGCTCGGCTTGAATGCCAACCGAGAGGCTGTACGACTGCAAAGCTAGTCATTATGTTGGCTCAAAACGAAGGATAGACTCTTTGATCAAACAATTATATATAGGGAGCTCTAATCTCGTTCTAATATCCATTCTCATCATCATCATCATCACCACATTCAAACAACCATCTAAACAACCATCTAAACAACCATCACTACATCTTCATATCAGCATCTTCACTCCACACTTCCACTCTCAACTAAACATCAAGATGTTCGCATCCAAAGCCTTTGCCCTCTTGGCCGCCGCCGTCGCTAGTGTTTCTGCACTTCCGGCCGGTACCCCTACTGTTGGAAACACCTTGGCTAGCCGCACAGGATGGACCGGAGTAACCCACTCAATTGTCGTGGGACGGGGAGGACTGAAATTCGACCCTGAAAACGTTGTAGCAGAGATTGGCGACACCGTCGAGTGGCACTTTACACCAGCCAACCATTCACTGGCGCAATCCAACTTCGCTGATCCTTGCAAGCCTCTCGCTGACGGCACTGGCTTCTTTGCTGGCTTCAACTTCGTCACCGCCGAGGGCCAGAACCCCAATGTCTACCAGATCACAGTTTTGGACAATAACCCCATCTGGTACTACTGCCCACAGACCAAGGGTAACCATTGTCAAATGGGCATGCTTGGAGTTATCAACCAAAACTTCAACTCACAAAACACTCTTTCAAACCAGAAGCTCATTGCTGCTAAGACTGGCGTCTCAATCATCCCGCCATACATTCAAGGAGGCAAAGTGGGAGGATTCCAACGCAGCAACCCTAACCCTCTCAGTGGATTCTAAACAGTTTCTTTCTTTATATCAAAATCTCTTATGGCATGGTGTTTCCTTTTTTCGGCATGGCGGAGCGCAATTTTGGACTCGGATTACAGTGGGGCTTTGGCAGTGGCTACGAAGTATATAGACTAGATTCCCTCTAATATAAAACATATTGATCCAAAAAAAATTGCACAATGGCTGATTTCCAAGTCTTTGTGATTTATTGTCGCTCTTATAAGCATTGATCGGGACCGGGACCGTAGCCGAGCCAGGGAGCCGGGACCCAACTACAACTACGTCACTGGCTACGATTACGGTTAATTGTCGGGTCAAAATTGATACAGCTCCGTGCATGTTTCCAGTATCATGTGTGCATTTAAGAACATAGCAAATGCGATTCGCGTCAAGTTTCAATACAACATTATATTGGCCTCTGCTACAAATGCTTCTTCTAGATCGAATCATAACAAGAATCAGGGATCTATGAACGTTAACGGACCTCGGTCACCCAGCATCCTAACTCTTGTTGACTCCCTAGCACTGTTTCACCCTGCCATACACTGCCAGTGAATATCCTCTCGCCAACCTCTCTGATTACTGGATGTCGACTGATTGAAGCATCTAGGAAATCTAACCGCAAACGTAGCGCTTCACAACATTGTGGGTAGACCCACTGCAGCCGATTTCCTTCTTCGAAACCGGAGAGCAAGTGCCATACAGCGAGTTATCTCTGACTCGCCGGAGCCTCTGTGGATTTTGAGCATAAGGCGTACCAGGGTCAGTGCAGCCAACCAGGTAATACTCTTCGCCCTCGAGTTCGAAGTTGCGATTACACTCTCGCCCGCTCTCGGGGGCGATAGCGACATCGGTGTTGCAAGGATTCAATCCCTCGATCCAGGCGACGTTGAAGTGAGTGCCGCCTTCTCTGATCTGGTTTCCGATGGCGATGGCGCCATGAACCACGGGAAGAACCGTTACTGCTAGGCAGAGGATAACTTGAGTGATTGAGCTGGTCAATTGCATCTTGATAGAAGTGTATATTGTTTTTAAAAATCGGATTCTGCTCTTGAAATCAATAGTCGACTGTTGTTGTCTGTTTTTGTTCCGTATGCTCGGAGGTGGGCTCTACCCTTTTTATAGGTATCCAACACTTCTTTATGAGCTAAATATGAATCTATTCATTGATACCTTGCCAGCGAGAAGGATGTCTCAGTGCTTGTCTTAGTTCTTTGACCCATTTACAAAGGATGGCAATGCTAGGCATGTTATCATCCTGACTGAGGCGGTGTTACAACGATCTTCGCTTATCTCAAGACCTCCAGTTTGATGTGTATTGTTGTTGTAAGTTCGCGTAATCATACAATGTTCCAGCGTGAAACTTCATTGTGAGGCTGGATACTATCTGAATGACCAGTGTAAATAGACTCATGCGATATTTAATCCTTCGAGCCACAAAGCCTAGTTATCAGGCCATGCAACTATGCATCAAAATAGAATTCGTAGCTTTAACCTTATTGACAGTGGTAGTGAAACGTAAGGTAATTCCCCCTGGCCAATTGTCGTGATCCTAGCGCTCCATTTGCCCCAGAAAGGAAATGCCCGAGATGCACATAATGCCAATCCTGCAGGATCTCTTCTACGAGATCGGCACGAAGCGGAATAGCCCCTGCCTTGACCAGAATCACAGCGGCCATTCGTCACTTAATCTCTATCAGCTGCAGCCGATCTTCCTGTCAGATGTGGAGAAAATACGTTGACTGCACTCTTAAGGTTACATCTATTCCAGGTGTCTGAACATGCCCAACATAGGTCGCAAGTCCAGAAGGCGCGGCGAAAAGACCAGACCTGCGTATCTTTTCTGCTTCAATCATCGTCACCGTACCGTTTATATCGTGCGCTCGGTAGAAAAATCCCTTTTCCTCTGGCTGTATTCTTCTTCGCTATTAGCAACTGCTCAGCCGTGGCCATCACCTCATTTCCATAAATAGCCTCAGTTTGTATGCTCATGCAATAATCTGGCTGTTTATCGTGAAGGATGATTCCTGCGTAAGAGAGACCCATGAGCGTGCCGAAAATGTCGGACGGCAATTAGCCAGAGTTGGAAGCTAACTATAGAACAGCAGGTAGAGTGTCTAAGCAAGCCGTCCTCTACAGTTTTCAGCGAATCCTTCTACACATATTCATATAGAATGTAAATACTGCATTGTTACATGACGCTATTTAAAATAGTCTCCGAGCAAAGGAATGGGAGCCAGAATTGTACAATCAGACTCCGGTGCGCACTGAAAGAAGAAAATTTATGTAGAAAGCCAATGCAAGTTTATATCTTTATGAATACATGAGCGGGGAGGATATTTCGATCTACAGCTACTATTACAAAAAAGGTCTTCGAAGTAAGCGATATAAATTAACGGTCACTAGTGGAAAGAATCACTGTAGGACGCAACGCAGATTAACTTCAATCGGACCAGTATTATCGTTAAAAACACCGCAAAGAGGATGCCTCTGGCTGACCAAATGTCTACTGGCCAGGCCACATGTTCGAGAACGGCTTAAACAGCAGTGAAAATCGGGTCACTAACATTGACAAAGTCAAAGTCTAATGCCGAACAACTACATAGTTTGCTCCGCGCCAAAAGAGCATCCACGACTCCCTGGGCTCTCGCATCTCGTTCCATTTAATCTTCGTAGTTCAATGTGAAAGCGTCCAGAAAACTGTCTTCAATGATGCTGCAACGATTCCAAGTCTTCCACCAGCATTCCAATCGCTTTCACGTCTCTTCTGTGGCCTTGTTCTTCTTGGGTTAAGCCTCCTTCCCGACTACTACCAACAAGCTCGCAGATCTCTGGGCCGGCTCGAAAACAAAAGGGATTTGGATACATGCAGTGTGGTCCAACAAGGTCTATCGGGCATCAGAAATGACATTCCAACAAAGGGTTTGACTGGGCCTTACCCGGTCTACCGAAGAAAAATCTGGTGTGCTTGCGCTAACGGCGGTCTTGCACTCGTTGGCCTTCCACACGGGCACGAAGGTTTTGTATCATCGACTGGAATTGAGTCAAAGCTGTACCAAACATAGCGTCAGAAAATGTCGCCGAGAAAAAGGAGGAGATACTCACCATGGGCAGCTTCAGTGTCACTCAAAAGCATGCTCATGTTTCGGAGCAGCTGCTCCAACAGCTGTAGCTGGGCTAAGCCGTCGGCCGTTTCATCTTAGATGCGGTTATTCGATAAATGGAAATTGCTGTGGTGACAATGATCAGCATTTGTCTTTAATTTTGCTTTCATTTGACTGGGTGCATGTAAATTTTGATTCCAAGGTTGAGGCTGCAGAGATGCCTGAGGATCTGGTTCCGGCGGCTGCCATGCCAGGTGGAATGGATGGGTCATTGGGACTGGTTAATTTACAAACGAAATATTTTAAGCGGAAGGCATCCATAAAGAGCATGAGAGAAGGAGGACTAAGAAGTAGATAAAAAACGCGGTGAGAGAATAATTCTGGATTGCACCTATTGTGGTATATTAGAATGGCTGGTATCATCATTTGCGCATAGTCAAATATCAACCATATTAGTCTCCTCCATGAAGCCCTAAATACATCGAAAGAAGACTACGTCTCGCCAAAATCGCACCGACAGAAGCTTCCGACCGAACATCGTTGTGTTCTTCTGCTTCCTATATCATCATCTATAGCTGTCGCTGTCGCGGGACATGGAGCAGGCACGGGAGCAGGCACGAGGCCAGGAGTCGACATATAATAACTGACCGGGATGCCAAGGGGCACAAGTGCCTTTCTCAGCTTTCATCTTTGATCTCCGGAGAGCCTCTCGTCGGGGCCCCTCCCACCGCCGAACGAATAACTACAGTCAATTGCTGTGCTTGGTTCGACATCTATTGTGATAGTACTTAGCGAGTGTGTTGCCAGGCAGAGGTAGGATGTGAAAACTGTTTCTACTACCTCTAGTCCCTTTATTATCATTACCATTTCTACTACCTCTACTATTTATATGATCTTTTTATTTCTACTACCTTTATGACTTCTATTACCTTTACTGTATGTACTATATTCACTACCTTTATTATCTTTACTATTCCTACTATCATTATTACTTCTATTGTCTCTACTACTTCTATTTTCTTTACTGTTTTTACTACTTCTACTACCTTAATTACATTTACTATCTCTACCACTTCTACTGCCTCTACTATAGTATTTTATCTACCAGCACCAGCAGCTCTAGCAGCTCTAGCAGAAACCAGGAGCAACAGCCACAGTAGCGCCAACACCAGCAGACCCAGCAGATCAGCAGCAGCTTTTCAGATCGTGGAGCTGTCATGACCATAATCTGAAAAAACCCGCAACCGGGACAACCGGACCAAAAAGACGAGCCACGGCACGAGTGAAGACATGAGTCAAAGGAAATGAATAGGAAAACATCGCTGCCACCCATGTCCATGAAGACATCCCATTTTTGTCTTTTGCGAGATACCGACTACGAATGACCAATTCTGTCCCTTTTGGGGCCTCGAAAGAGAACCACTGGGCGTGTTGGATGGACCAACGGAGATCTTTGCAAAAAAGTCTGAAATACGCTTTTGTGCAGTCATTGTACAATCTGGTGGAGTGCCTACCAGAAGGTTGTCGAAAAAGGGAGGGAGAGAAAAGAATTGTCAAGGAGAGCTCCAACCTACTGGAGCTATAAAGAGAGTTTGAAAAAAGATTGGTTGATGGTCGTGGTATACGAACAAATAATGAAACTCTCTTGTGGTGGGAAGAAAGAGGAAACACGCTTTCGACTCCATTTTTATGTTTGTGAGCCATGTTTCAAGGCGCTGATAGCGCTGCAAAGGGAAGAAATCAAAAGAAAAATGGCTGGAAGACATAACCCAGCAAATGCGGCTGGCAGCCGACAAGAAGACCCCCGGTTGCGCCTGGCGACGGGGCTGGATCGGCCGACGCGCCGGATGGCCTAGTTGCGCTTGGCGACAAACCGCCGTCCGAAGTCACTCTCAAGCAGATGACAATTGATACCAAGGAGTATTCCCTATGGCATTTTTCAGTTTCAATCGCTAAGCATTGTTGAATATAGGATATCCCTCAGGGCAGCTGAGGATATTTGGCCCCGTGTGGCGGCAAACGGTGACAAGTGCCACTACGGCCGTAGTGATGATAACGATAAGTATTCCCTGGGATGAGTCCCCAATGCTCCAGGCGTGAATCATTAATAGCTGCTGAAGAAGCCTTGGCCAAGTGGCCATTGTGGAGGCGGCGCTAGCAATTGATCAAGCGATCTTGCTGGTTCCGGGACGACGACTGGCACCTCTTCGTGGTGTCTCGGATTAGTAACTACAGGTCTCTCAAGAGGCGTGTAGCGAAGTTAAGACCCGTCAAGTACAAAGAAATGAATGGCATTGGTTACTTGACTAACAGCTCAAGGACCTAGACTCACCACAAAAATGCGAAACAATAAACAGATTCGAGAATATTTGAAGAGTTGATCTACATTCGGATTTGATGGTTCCAAAGAAGAGCAGCCAACGTGATCAAAATGTGATGGATTAGTGGTGCAGATCCCATGTCCTTAGGTTTTTAAACATAGCTAGCAAGATAAGCTTGCGTGCACCACTATGCTACTCCCTCTAGAGAATATGTTGAGCTCGAGAGAAGAGAAATGGTTGTAACTTTACTAGTCTGGTCTTTTTTTCTGTTTTTTTCTCAAAGTTCGAATTGTATCAAAAACTTGCAACGAAGTGACTGGCAGCTGTCACACTTTTTATTGCAAAACCCCCTCCATAAACGTGGTACTTAAAATCCATGCCCCGGCATCGCCCACCTTAGCCTACATGCTCAAGACGCTTTGAATCAACAAGACGCTTTGAATCAACCATTTTAATCAACCAGGCGTTGCATTTTTATACATCAAACTCCGAAGCAACACTATCAGTGCTACGAAAAGGCAAGTCTACCTCTCCTTTCATCTGCAGTTGAGTCTCGTTTGACAACGAGATAATTTGAACCAGCAGGCCCGACATGAGCGACTGCTCCGCCGCTCTCGTATCCTTTCCGAAGAAGCACGATCTCGCTGTAATGCACTCTATTTCACCCTTTCAAGTCCCGTCTAACGGCGAAATAGCTTCGACCCACAATCAGGCACAGCAAAGCTTACATGGTGGCCCTGGAAGAATGCTGTACTGCCATCTGGGCGGTATGCTTTTCTCTTATGCACACATTGGTTTATGTCGGCTGACGATGCATAGAAGGCAGCGGTGACGTGTTTCGATTTCGCATAGGTCCTCATTTCTACTGGATTGCCGGAAGCGGCCCTGGCGGTAGCTTGACCCCAAGCGAAGAAAGGCAGTTTTATGAAGCTATGGAATATGCAGGAGTGGAACGGGCAGAATGACGAGGTAACTGGGTTTAGCCACTTGGTAAAAAATATTGAGGTCGCTTGAATACTCATTAATTTTTTTATCCTGGGCTATCTACTGTATCTCTTTTTCTCTCTTTTATAATCTGCTACCGCCGGGGCATCACCAACCCCAAAAGTTGTGCGGCGTGATTATTTACTGCCATGGTAGCGTATTTGTCGCCCTTCCAGCCACGATGAAACTTCATGCTTGACGGGATGTAGATATCTATCACGAATACCGAAGTTTGACCTCTCGAAATCCATATAGTGAGAAATATGCATTTTAAGTTTAATATCCAAGACGCACCCAGCAATATGCTAGTTCACAAAAACCGCTCATCTTCATCTAATGCTAATTCTGTTAATTGGCAACTACTCCTTTATATATCAGCCGTTGTTTCTGGGAAATGAATAGAATATCGCTGGATTTGTCTGGAAGACAGCACTTGGTAACTGATGTCAACAATACGCACATACCGACGAAGGACAGATATTTCTTTAGTCCATAATGATTCCGAAGCCAAGAAGTCTTGTCAAGGAAAGAAAAGTAAAAGGCAATCACTCAATAGGGCGATTTGAAGTCACCTCAACAAGTCAGAGTTACCCGCTAATGGAGCGAGATGGATCCGTATATAATGTCAATGCGTATTGTTTGGACCTAGTATGTCTATGGTGAGAGCCTCGGTTGTTGTAATATTAGGCGTATGTACATCTAAGCCTCGCTGGCGGATAGCCACAAATGTTACATGTCTAAGGTACTTACTACCTAGCTACCTACATATGCAATAATTCGCAGCAAGGTCCTGATATTTGACATGGAATCTGCCTTGGCAGCGCCCTGCCATCGTGCATAGTCATATTCCCCATTACGGTCGACGTTTCACTTCAAAGCATGTGCCTATAGAAAGATAGGTGAATCTAGAAATCTTGCAGAGCGCATTGAAACTCATAGAGTGCTGTACTCCAGTTGCTCCACTGTCCCAATTGAGTTTTATAGCGCCTGATATAGCGCTTAGTCATTATCATTCCCAGATTTGACGACATTTCATCTGAGCATGCGTGTATGGGAGGATGGCTGCAGGTATCTCTCGTAGAATTCATTGCGACATACTGTGGAGAGACTTTGACGTATGAAATTATCTATATAATATGGTATGAAGACAGTCGTAGCATCTGTCCGATAAAGACGTATAACTAAAGTAAAGTGGCACGACGTTGTGACTGTACGTACGGAGCAAGACTTCAAGATACACTATATTTACTATGTGGCAAAAAGCTGCCTTGCATACATGTAATATACACTCAAGCAAATGCAAAATTTCATTTCAGCAGAGAGTTGGCATTGAAGTCTTACAATAATGAGCCACACGATCCAAGGGGGGACTTGCAATACAACTAATATCATTTCTGCATCTATCAAGCTTGAACAGCACTGTACTACGGATCTTAACAGGGATCTTTCTACTTCGCTGAATGATTGATTGCGTTACAGAAGTGACAACGTTTGTTTATTGCGACCTGGGCGGCTAGTCATGAGGCTAACATAGAAATGGAATCGCAGTTCAAAGTGACTTGCGTAATGTCACTAGACTTTATCGTCTGGTGTACAAGCAGAAGAGACTCACATTTTTAAGTCTGTATGATCGGTATATTGACTGTCAATCATAACTGATGCCGGTTTTTGCGTCTATGCTACTGCAGATACTGATGCTGGTGCTGGAGCATCTTGTAACTGCACCATGTTGCTTCAAAATGGAAACTAGAGCGGGCCATCAAAGGTTTTTGTGTAAACTATGAGCATTGGCTTTGAGTTCTCACTCTTTTTGCCAATGCTATTAACACCGTCTAAGGAATCACTAATAAAGAGAATAGTCATCCAGAACACCATATTTAATACAGAGTGCTTAAAATAGATAAAAATAAAAATAAGGTGTAGTATCGGTATATATGTTCTAGAAACTAGATTAAAGTAGCGGGAAGTAGCAGAGAATAGCAGGAAGTAACAGAAAGTAGCAAGAAGTAGCAAGAAGTAGCAAGAAGTAGCAAGAAGTAGCAAGAAGCAGCAGGAAGTAGCTGGAAGTGGAAAGAGACGGAAAATATAGCAAAAGGTAGCAAAAGATACTTATTAGGCAGTAGAAAAGGCGGCGGAGATGTACAAAATGGCAGGAAAAGTGTACAGTAGCTAAAGTAGAGATATCACAGGTGCTGCTGCTAGGGTACTGGACGTGCAGCCAATTTGGCGTGCCAGATAGCCTCTCCCGTAAAAAGTGAACTTGTGCCTGGCAGTTGAACACACTCCAGGCTGATGGCACACGTCGGATCGCCTTCAGCTGGCTGAACTGAAAGTGAGAGCGTTGTCAAGAAAAAGCAAAAAGAACGCGTCGCGTTGCCAGCTGGGAGTGCCAAATCCTGCACATATGGATACATGTACCTAGGAAAAGATTTCGGCCAGTGTTTTGACTCTTACTTTCTTCACATCATCACATCCCTCTCAGGCGCCAGGTTGCAAGTATTTTCCACGATTCCACGACTATTCTTTTTGATAGTGTGATCTAATCGAGGAATATAGTTTCAATCAATTTACAACGTTTTCGTTGTTTTTTGTTAGTCTTTTCTTGTCTGCTCTATCTGCAATTACTAACTTCGAGATAGTATCCATCTTCCGTCGTTTCGGCCCAGTGCCGTTTTGTGAGTGTTTTCCTGCCTGTCCTATCTGCAATGACTATCTAACTGGGAGATAGAAACCATTTTCGAACGTTGCCCCGGCTTTTTAGCCGTTTGTTGTGACTACTTTCTTGTCTGCCCTTTCTGCGATAACTATCTGACTTCGAAATAGTTTCTGCCTTCTCCTTCGCGGCCTCCGTGCCCTTTTTGTGAGTATTTTCCTATCTGCCCTATCTGCAATGACTATCTAACTTCGAGATAGTATCCATATATACTCCTCGCCGGCTTCGTGCCGTTTTTTGTGAGACTTTTCTCGTCTGCTCCACGCGACATACCCATCTAATCGCAAAATAGAAATCCTTTACCACCGTGTCGGCTTTTGCCGTTTGTTTTTGTCAGTACTTTTGTTCCCTTACTCATTGTGTTTTCTCTAACATAGTAGTTTAAAAGACCATCTCTCTCTCTCTCTCTCTCTCTCTCTCTCTCTCTCTCTCTCTCTCTCTCTCTCTCTCAGAAGTAAGATCTGTTTC
>JARFTM010000155.1:0-74363 GCA_030278935.1 Trichoderma polysporum | reverse complement strand
TTCCCCCCCCCCCCCCCCCCCCCCCGGAATATGACATCTTGGCATTTCGTCTTCGTTGCTACCAACTTAATGTATTCCGTACAGTAGAGAAAAGCTCATGTGCAGGCAGAAAACTGCCTCGTATACGAAGTACGGAGCATTATCAACAGCCCATTGGCATTGCATCTCGCGCGCTTTCAGCTGCGCTGGCCAAGCCCCTCTCCTTATCCCGGCGCTTCCCTAATCCAGAACTAGTGGTGGTCTTAGAATTCGTATCCGTTGAGTGAATTGAGGGGAGCAAGTGGTTTTGATAGGGTCATCTCCTGCTAACTGTATGTACAAGTACCCTTGCCCGCGTTGTCCAACGTCTTCTAGACCTCGTCGGCAAACCAATCAATCAATGCTCGGCCACGTTGAACAATCGCGCCTTTTGCTTGGCCACCCCCATTCTCCATATTAAAAATGCTACTTAAAAAATGCTGCTAGGATCGGCAACGATGAAACAATTTATTAATGCTCCGTACAAAGTACTGTGCTTCGTACTTCGTATATACGACCAATAAGCACTTAACTCGCTGATTCGTGATTCGTGGACGCAACTTCCTCACTCTACGAAGTACTCTAAACAATATACTTCTCAAACCTCGCTAATTGATTCAATTTATCATGTATGCGACATGTCGGAAAAATAAAATGCATAGTACCTGCAAACGCCAGTATCAAGAATGCCAGAGGGCCGCTGCCTTGTACACCGGAAAGCCTGTCTAAAAACAAAAAAGAATCCTAAAGCCGGCCGTTATATCCCCCTTTAACTTCCAGTTTACAACCGCTTGAGAACCTGTATTTGATATAACCCTTCCGGAACGCTAATTGACCAAGAACGCCGTGCTTGTGCCTTCAAACGCCGTCATCCTGCCATCAATCGACTTGGCGTCGCCAAAGTAATGAAGTCTGTATTCTCCCGGCTCCGCCCAATCCTCAATCTCCCATGTGATAACTGCCTCGCTGGTGCCCATGATGACGCTGGTCCTCCTCCACTGGTAGATCAAACCCCAGTCCGAGTCGTCGCGTACGGTTGTCCACTCTGCTTCGCCGGGACGACGATACTCGACGGCGGCAAAGGTCTCCTCCAGTCGCAGATTGTTTCGCGGGTTGGCTCCGACAAACTTCGCTTTTACCTTCTCTCCATGAGTAAACTGACTCTTCCCGACGTTGACAATCACATCCCCGAATTGCTGAGACTGCGATGTACGGTCAAATAAGACCCCCGCGTTTAACCCAATGGAGTTGTCGCTGTTGTCTGGGGGCATGGGCCCACTGTCATGAGAGTCGGGCTCTCCAACAGGAGCGTCATCCTTCAAAAGGGGAAGAAGAGCTTTGATTCGATCTATGTAAGCTGCAAGGGTATGTGGTCCATACAGCGTCGAAGCCCCTTCATATCGTTGGATACTAATGGATCCCGGTGTTAGTACTGTCCACACTGTAGAGGAATTGTTTGAAAGTGAGACACTAATGAGACATAGAGAAATAAAAAACTTACCCATACTCCTGCTCTGTCGTGATGTAGTGAGTATATGTGTTGCTCGGTCCTCCAAAAACCACAATGGGCTCTTTTCCATCTAGCTCTTCTGCCAATTGAACCTTGCTGCTCTCCGCAACCGCTTCTTTCCATCGACGGCCGGCCATCGTTGTTGCTTCTCCGGGGCTGACGACGATGATGAACTGGCCAACCCTGAAAGTCTGAAGGTCTACGATATCTGGTGTCCAGTGGTACGGCCAGTGCGACTTGCCGACGTTCAGGAGGATAGGCTTGGGGGACTGGCATTGTATCTGCTCCTGGCTAGGAGCTCCGATAGCCCATCGAATCAATCTCCAAGTGGGGGATGTGTTTGTATCGTTGGAGCCATTTTGAGTGATCTCGTAGTGGCCTGGTTCATCCCAGGTACCGGCCGCGAAAGAATAGCCCAGCGCCGCTGAGCATGTGCGGACCGTTGAGCCATTGGGGAGCTGAAATTGAAAATCGGACATGTCGTGGAACCGATGGAACGCTTTGACACCCGATCCCTTTACATTTGGCGATTGCTCATCCATCGAGTTGTACAGGTCGAAGGCGGCTTCGTACTGCTGTTTGCCAATCTCAAAACATGAGGCGGCTCCCTCGTCCTTTTCTCTGAAGAAGGGACCTCTTGCATGACACTTTCTACTCCTGCCGGTACTTCTGCAAGAGCTTGAGACGTAGTCGCACCTCTCGCCTGAGCCATCATCGCACCATTCACCAAGCGTATTGGGGCTTGCATCGCCCATATTCGCCTGAGAAAAGCCAGCAACGAAACCATCTGCCTCCTGGCCTCCTCCACGCACTTTCTTCTCAAAAAGGTCAGCGGCTACGCCCTTGTTGTCTCCTGTGATTAGGGTGTTGTTGGCCAACATGGAAGTGCCGTGGGTGGGGAACCATGTAAGCACACCAATGTTTTTGCCATCCGAAGTTCTTTTGAATTTGAGCAAGGTCAAGTCTTTCTCCACAGAGCCGTCATCTTCTGCGCTGATGTTGTACTTGGCCCTCTCTTCCGCTGGGTTGGAGAGATATGCGTAGAGACTTCGATTGATATTGGCGCCAAAGACCTTGGTAGTGCCTGCGGTTAGGGAGCCAGGCTCTAGGCTCTCATGCGCACGGCGGATAGACAGTATGCAGCCATCCACGATAGCTTGGTAACTCTGTTTGTCGAACCCATAACTGGTAAGCTGTGGTAAAAGATAGTTGAGCCAAGCGCCGGGTCCGGAGTGAGAGTGAGTCGCGGTGACGGCCAGATTATCGTGTCCATACATGGCGTACTCGGGTCCGAGTTCCTGAAGTCCTCGGAGGATGCCAAATCGGACGGCAGTGTCGCCGGCCTGTGTGTCCAGAACGAGATAGATGAACCTGTCTTCCGACTGATGAAGGTCGCCCACGATGAAAGCCCGGGAGTAGAGGCGCTGGCGGACGCCACTGCCGACTTGTTCGGTATTTGCGTAGCCCATCATGTTGATTTCAACAACCGGTCCTGTGATGTCGGCTTTGCCAACTCCGACGAGATACTGACCGTTTTCGGCACCTCCCAACGTACCATAGGCTTCAGCTTTGCCCTCGCTACCAAGCCACATTGGCTTTTGATCATCATGTTGATGCTGCAGATGTGGCTGTTGCCGTTGTATAGCCGCTAACTTTCTACCCACGAGCTCATCATGAATTTGTTGCGGAACATCGCTGCTATAAATGGCACCAGACACTGTAACCCAGCTAAACACACGAGGGACGGTGATGAAGCATAGTGATGATGCAATAATGAGAATCACCAACCGCTTAGCGTAGAACTGCAAATCTCGTCGCGGCCCGTGCTGGTTGCGAGTGCCGCGCGTATCGACCCGCGGCACTAAAGGCAGCTCGAGAAGAGGACCCTTCTCTGCAGCTGTGTCCGACTCCATCGAAGGAGGGGGGCCGAAACGCTGCTTGAGGTCGGCTAAATATATTGTTTAAAAAATGAAGGGGTTTGTTGCCTTTGCGAATGAGTTGCTTCGAGGTTGTGAAGCAAATAGGTTCTACAGCGCTCAAGAGGATACAAGCCAAGAATGGTGGTGGCGATATTAAATTCGGTTGAGGCTTTCCTTACGTAAGGAACGTTGCTGCGAAAACCGATATCATCTTTGTCTGCTTGTTTTTCTTAGGAACTTCCGTTTGCTCTTTTACTCGAGTTGAGGTGCCAGCTGGCGGATGCTCCGGAAGGCCGGGGCAACAGAGAGGACTTAGGATTTGCGCTCCGGGGTCGTCGTCATAGCAATCAGGCTCCTATATTGTAGAAATAAAGCCGCGGAGGCCGGGCGTCACGAGATGACAACTCTGGTCGGCAGCGCTTCTATCCAGGGCACTCTGGGAGTTATAAGGACATTTATATTATATACCTAGTAGGTTTAGCAGCTAAGCCGATCACCGTATACTTCTAGTCACGCCTCCCTCAGACCCTACGTGCAGCGCATGCGGACATGGCCCGTCGTCCTAGAAGTTCCTGATCCGGGGAGCAGAGACTCAAACCAGCCATTGAGAGCGCTATGAGACAATGGCCGGGAAGCTGGATGGGGGCGAGCCAATTAGCGGCTGCCAGACCCCGGCCAACCATCGATAAAAGACAAAGACAGAAGCGGCTTGCCCACGTTTTTGGGGGTTCAAGGCCTGTCAGCCGCCCTGGGCTTGGGCAGTCTGGTGGCATGATCAGGGAGCCGTAGTCAGCTGGTGCTGGAATGTACCAGTAAGCAGGGCAGCGGCCATGGGCTATATAGTAGCCTTCTGCTCGTGACTGTTGGACACCCTCTTGTCTCACAACTTTGAAATATCCGCAAAGGACGAAGCCCTCCTGTTTTCTTTCTTCCTTTCCCTTCGCTTTCCTTTTGCGGAAATAAGATACCTTAGTACATGTACTTATTCTGTTAGAACGTACCTACCACACGCAGACACGTTTATCTTATCTATGAGCATTTTCGGACTTTTATTTTCCCCTCTGCCGAAAAGCAGTTCGCAGCAAACAGCGCTCTAATACTTCGAACATATAGTCATTTGCAGTGCTGATGACGTGACGATGCGGGGGCTGCACGAACAGCGGAATTTTTTAAAAATGATAGGGGAATTAATTGGAACTGCCGGTGTCAATTGAAGCAAAGCAGAGCTGCATTACGGAGCACAGGAGGGCTGCGGGGGACGAGTTGGTCATGTGAATTCGAACTCGCTACAGGGCAGTTTATGCCATCTTCAGTGGTGTTACTACCCTAATTTTTTTTTTTTTCACATGTGATCGTGGACCCTTTTTTTAATAACAGAAAAGCTCCCTTTCACGAGCCCAAGTATCGGCTGTGTCGTCTATTTCACAAAACTCTATACTGTACAGATATACAGTCTATAGCAATGGACGTCCCGTCGGTCCAACTGTTATGCCTTGTCACAGCCTCAGCTTGTGGATTTCTAAGCTCAGGTAGCCTTCCGTAGGCTATCCGAGCGGAAATGCGTCCGATGGCCGAGCCTTCACCCAATTGGGGTCTAGGATCTGAGCACACAATCAGGCATCTCCGCCAATAGTCGGCACGTCCACTCACACGGTTTTGCAGACTTGCGACTTTTTATATACATGGGCATCAATTCCAGTCCTTATCAGCGCAATCAAACCCTCGCTCGAGCATTCGCCGTCCAGCTCAATCCTCTTTCTAGGACCTTCGCTCATGATGGCTTGAG
Source organism: Trichoderma polysporum (assembly GCA_030278935.1). Taxonomy (NCBI): domain Eukaryota; kingdom Fungi; phylum Ascomycota; class Sordariomycetes; order Hypocreales; family Hypocreaceae; genus Trichoderma; species Trichoderma polysporum. The sequence continues at coordinate 69,130 of JARFTM010000155.1, read as the reverse complement.
AGTTTTTCACAAGCGTTCGAACCCAACTCGCGGCAAGCCTCTTCTTCCCCGCTGACGTCTTCGATTTTCGATCTCCGGCGCAAGTTCGGAAATGGTCCAACGGTCCAAGACAGCGACAGTGACACGGTGATACATCAATTAAGGTTGCTAGCGATTGCGAAGCGTGGGGTGACGCTGTGCCCGGAGCGATCAGATTTGCGCGTTTTTTTTAAGTTCTGTCGATCTCGGCGTTTCTTTGTTGAGTTTTGTCGCATATCCAGCCTGGGTATCAAAACGGCAACAACGGACTTGTCTCTGCGCCTGGCCCCTTTTTGTTTTGTTTTTGTTTCTCGCCAGTTTGCTTGTTCGAATTCATCGACAGAAAAAATGATTGATTTACGACATGGCGATCACCGGCCCATCCAGACAAGTGCTGTGATTGTACTGGGTGCTTCGAAATCTCAATCCTTCCCACCTCCATCTCCCCCAACTCCTTCAGCTTCACCATCGGGCAAGGAGATTGGCGACCCGGTCGATGACTTCAGTCTGGATAGGAAGCCTTCACGGGAGCAATCTATAAAAGAGAGGAGACTTCACAGTGGCATCCACGTATTAAATACCGAGGCCGCTGCACTGACAAACCTCACAAAGCTGTACGAGGTTGACGCAGTTGCGCGAGATGGGTTCAATGCTTCCATCAAGGCTATTACCCGCCTAGCTAAGACGAAAGGAAAGCTGGTCATAATAGGAGTCGGCAAGTCTGGCCACATTGGGAAAAAACTGGTTGCTACGTTTCAAAGCCTGGCAATTCGCTCAGTGTTTCTCCATCCCACTGAAGCTCTCCACGGAGACCTAGGCATTGTGGGCCCGGAAGATACGCTACTATTCATTACTTACTCCGGAAAGACTCAGGAGCTCCTCCTTATGCTGCCTCACCTGGACGAGAAACTCCCTACAATTCTTCTGACATCTCATATGAGACACGAGACTTGCAAGTTTATCGAGCATCGACCCAACACGATACTGCTACCAGCTCCAATCCCCGAACCTGAAAATGTATCATTTGGAGTTTCGGCGCCGTCGGCATCAACAACAGCGGCTCTGGCATTGGGAGACGCGCTGGCTCTTACAGCTGCCCACGAGATTCACTCGTGTGTCTCGACAATGTTTGCTAAAAATCACCCTGGTGGTGCCATTGGTGCCGCAGTGGCCGCAGTGGCTCGCGGGCCGCAAACTCTTGGTCACATTTCTGTCCCGTGGGACGATGTTGAGGTGGCCGAGCGGTTGAACGGCGATGACCTTGTATTGAGCCTGCTCCGGGCAGCGTACAACTCCAAGACCGGTTGGGTGAGAGTTGGCGTTGAGATTGCTGTACCTAGCAGGATTCGAACATTGAGTGACGAAGACATGGTAAGACCAATCAAAGATGTACCAGGCATCACAGTTTCCCGTCACCAAATGTTGGCCATGTCGTCGGAGACAACAGTTCGCCAGGCGCGAGACATTTTGGAAGACATGCAGTCATCTCAAATTGAAGAACAGGAACAAGGGGAACAAGGAATTGACGGATCTGGATCGGTCATTGCAATCACCCACAGCGGGAGCATTATTGGCGTTTTGGAAGTTGAACAAGTCCTCGAATATCAGGACGTATGACGAGAGGGAAAAAATCATGGGAGGCCCACACCACATTCGCGCAACAATGTTGTAATCAAAGTCGTCATTGGGAAGGGAGGCAATATACATTAGAGGAACCTTTGGAAGGCCATTTGAGCGATACCACGCATAAGTTTCATGGTATATCTTTTTTACTTTTTTTCTATCACACACATATTTTACGTATATCTTTGCAAGATTTTCTGATTCGAACATGCATTTGTTGTGCTGCAACGAGACAGCTGTGTGGTTGGATGCAGCTGCATGTAGATAGGTATGGGGCAATATTGTATATGCATATTGGGTCTTGGGTCTTGACTGGCACCACGACACATGCTAACTATTCGATGTGACCTTGTGGCGTGATGACTTGGGAGCTGAAAAATCTAATGTGAAGTGAATTCTTTGCTGAACACACACATTTACACACACACTCTCTCTCTCACTCTCTCTCTCTCTCTCACACACGCTCTCTCATACTCTCTCACACTCTCACACTCTCGCCCCCACACACATAAAAGAGAGACAGACTCTTTGGATAAGGCTCAAGTGCATTGAGTATACAAGACGAGCTATCCTGATTTGTTGTATGTCACTGTCCTATCCTCGGGCATTATCCGACGAGGCGTAAAGTATGAAGAGCTGCTTGCTACTACAATACGATATTCTCCGCAACTCAGAGCCAAATTCTATCTATTACGGACGCCACTATTCCCTGAGCTGATCTCCCGCCACTTTGCATTAGGTAATTTTACTCTCCGGAATAGTCCCTGCGTGCAACTTCATCGTCAAAATAAGAATATCGGGTAGTGCCGGACAACCAGTAAGAGCGACACAGCCAAAAACAAACAAAACAAAAGGACCCTTTTTCCTCTCTGCCGATCACCAATTTAGCCAATGTTTGTGTGTGTGTCTCAGCTCGGAAATGGCAATCAGCGAATCAGAAGGGAGTAACGCATGACACTAGGATTAACCTTAGCATCTAGCCTAAGACAAAAAAAACATCCCGCCAGGCTAGTTGGGGGCTATTCGATGGATGCGGTTTCGCGCAGGGTCCAGACTTTTTATTAGCTGGGGATGAAAGGAAAAAAAAAAAGTTGTGATGGAAGCGGACTTTTTGTTTTCTATCTTGCACGGCAATGTTCGGTCTAACTCATTATATTCACGCGGGTCAATCTGTTTTTGGTATGACCCGAGCTGACGAGGTTCTTTGCAGGCTTACACACGTCTGTGTACCTACAGTACCTGGCAAAAAGGTGTCGCGTGACCACTGCTCGGGCGCTTCCGTCATGTTATAAGTGACACCAGCCTTGTCTCTCGTCCATGCTGTACTTGGTAGAGTAAGAGTGTATATGCGCGTACCAATACAGAAATACGTTGGTAAGACGATTTAGGCCGCCGCACTGGATTGACTCTCCGAGAAAGATGCGAGCGTGCGTTGGGTGCGTTGGGTGCGTTGTCACCTCCTTAATCGGCTCGTGCTCTGTTACCGGATAGGGCATTACAATTGAGAATTTTTTTTATCGGGGGGCTCGGGATAGTGTAAGGCCGAGGAGAGGGTTCTAGAATTTATGGATGCCAAAAGCTGAAGTTCTGCTTGTGGTGTACAGGTACGGAGCTGAAAGAGAGCAACGAGGAGGAGGGTTACCATCGCTTAAAACGAACAGAGCAGATTGGATGTCCTTGTAGAAGAGATGTACTATGAAGAGGCTAGATGGCGAGAGATGGTGTTATGTCTGCCTGTGATGGCTTCAGCAGCAACGTGATTTGTTTATATAGTATCAGACTATTTCATGCATGTATCATGTATGCAGACGTTGTCGTAGTGCATGAGCTGCACAAAGTACTTGTATGTGCCCCCCACTTGCTGATGATGAGACCGGAGGGATGCGAAAGCGTTGACCGAGAGATAACAATACGGAGCAAATACGACCAAAAGGGTTCTTCTTATCGGGGGAGGATGTGTGTGCTAATACAAGTACGACAAGCACGTAAGGGAGACTAGCTGCAGGTTTGTTGGGATGCGGAAGGAGAACGGCAACGGCTGCGGGCTTTAGTGGCTACTGACATAAAGTACACGTGCTCTTCTTGCTGTCTCTGTTGTTGTACTTCATATTATAAGGGGGTAGAAGTATCGAGAAGTCCATGGAAGCTTAGCATTGTTATAGAACCATGGATAGATGTATTTTCGAGTATATGTGATGTTAGGACGCGCAAGCTATAGTACTATTATAGGTACCATGCGTGAAAAAATGGAGACGAGGAGAGTAATAGTCATTACAAAGACCTTATGGATGCAGCCGATTATACAAAGAGAAAATAAGAAAAAGAAAAAAAACAACCTCGGGTAGACTCCCTCGGAAGACGGCAAAGGGTAGCATCTAAAAACGTGCGCAAGAAACCCACCTAATAGTAACAGGCTCAGGAGTATGAGTCGAGCGGAAGTTGAGAATGGAGTTCGCGCAGCGGCTCGGAATGGAGAGCAAAACGATCCACCAGGCAATCTAGATTGCAGGGCCCGCATCTGGCCGGCCGCGAAATAGTGCTCGTGCAAAACACTAGCGATAGCGTTGCTAAAGCTGTTCGTGTTGTATTTTGGAGTTTTTTTTTTGGTGTCAGATAATAATACGACGATGATAATAGTGGAGGAGATGAACTTCATGTTTATAGCTTAATAGGTACTAGGTGCATATGCAGTCTTATCTGGCATGGCAACTTCCTTGCTACCTACTAGGTACCTCGGCAAGATGGGTATGATCGCCGTGTCAAAATTTCTCTCTCTCTCTCAACAAGGTCCATTGGTTCAAATCACCGAACGAACGCCAGACCCAGGGCATATCATAAACGACAAGACAATCAATCACACAAAGTACGAAGTGTGCATGCAGGGATTGGACCGAAATCCTGCAAACCCAACCAGGTGCCAGGGTATCGCCTGTTTCACTCAGCCACCCACCCACTCACTTGACCCTTCACAAAAAAAGGGAAGAAAAAATAGGCAGCGAGGCCAACTTGGGAAAACACTCACGCGACACCAGTGGCGAAGAGGGGATGCCCAGACGGGCCGATCGGTTCTAGCGCAGCGAGGAAGGGAAAAATGAAAGGGGCGAGCGGATAATTTTGAGCAAAAAACAAAAGAGTTTGGCCTGGATGTTGGGATTTGATTGAGCTCGGTGAACGGATTGAGTGAAGCTCGACGCGGGAAACGGAGGACCTGCAGATTGTGGGTCGTTTCTTTGCCTTTCGGGGTGGGTTCCGGTTGTTGGTTAGCTGAAGTTGCACATGTCAATCAATGGGTCATCTTGAACTTTTTCCTTTTTATTTATCCTTCTCTTTCTTCTGACCGAGTTGTCGAGTCAGAAGATGGAGTGGTATATTGGTGTTGATGGATAGTGTTTGAGGTCTAGAATTGCAAGCGCAAAGGTGGTATATGAAGTCTCTTATCTAATGCTAAACACCACTCCAAGGCCGTCCATCCAATGGGAGCGCTGTTGATAGCATCTATCAGCTCAAGTCAGGGTCTAGTACCTCACTTGCCCGACGTGCTACCAGCACTAGGCCCTAGTACCTTGCCTTGCAGCTATGTATGGAACACAACCTCCATCGCTCATAGGCCAGAGCCCTTTTATCACGGCGTTTGGGTGCGGAGTCGCTACGGAGCATTGGTTCTTGTTGTCTTTAGCCGAATTCCGTAGGGCAGCGGGAGGCAAGGATGCTAAAACCACCGGCCCTCACCAATGGGAGAGAGTGCCGCATGGCATCGGCGGCATAAATTCAATTTGCGACGACGCTTCTGCTGGCACTACTGCATGTACGCACGATGCTAGGCTGTTGCTTTGCGAATTCCGCGAGCTCAATTGGCAGCTTTTGCGTCCTTGCTCCGTTGCTCGGACTATTAATTTTCGCAAAAAACAGCCGATAACAAGCAACGGAATGAATATACCCGACTCGATTGCCGGATGGGACGGACCAGCCCAGCAATTGGCCAGCAGTTCGAGGAGTCTCTGGCTCTATGAGCAGCCACTAATGCATGAAAGGTATTGTAAGTTACAGATATACGTATATCGTAGAATAATCCAAAAAGTTTAGAGTGGCCTGAAAAGAAAATAAATTATTTCTTTGCCATGGCAAGAGGAAACACAAAACTCAAATACGGAAAATCGTCACTAATGACTAATTTTAGACTGACTCGGATATTTTGGTTTTTTTTTTGTCCAACTGTCTCGGATAGAGGGGCCGTGGTTCTTTGACCGTTAAATGTTCTCCGTGGGGAGGGGGGTCTGGAACGGCTAATGCTAGTGCTTGGCGTAGCTGCTGTACAACAATATGGGAGGGCGAGAGGCCGCTTGCGGCCATTTAGAGGATGAGGCGAGACCGGGGAAAAGCATGAGAAAGGACGGTGGTTTAATTTGTGTGTGTGTTTTTTTCTACTTTCCTTCTTTGTGGCCGGATTGGCCGTAGCTGGAATGTAGCCGACTTGATGCTACTGGCTGCGTATCTTGTCAGATGCTAGTCGCTCATGCATGTCTTATGAAATCTTTTTATCTTTTCTTTTCTTCTCGAGTGTTTTGCCTTTGGCCTCCCTGCAATTCCTATTCGCTATGCCTGGACCCGTTATATGTGCACTCTAATTTCTTCGTATTCAACCGCTGTGGCAAGCAAAGATAGATTACTACTAGGTACTAGTAGTATCTGCATACTGGGTCCTGGTACGAGCATAGGCTACCAAGCGCCGTGCCGTTGTTCACTAAAATCTTGCCCGCTGGGAGGCCCCTCAGCAGGGCGACTGTCCGCTAAATGCCCCCATTGCTCAATGCCCCATAGCGGTGCCCCATCTTCCATCAACCTGCAGCAGCCTGCAGCAACCCACTGTAACGCCGCTGTACTTTGTATGTAGGTGCAGGGGAGCCATATGTTGTGATCCATGCTTGTTTAGCGCGCCAAGCACTATTACCGGTCCTACGTATGCGTGCTCCATAGTGGGCACCTTATCTTTATTGCTTTCTAGGGTGCGTGCCTTGGCCTGCTTGCTTGTTGCGAGTAGCTCCAGTCTCCATCTTTTTCTTTTTCTTCCTCTTTCTTCTTCCACTCGCCTCCACTGGGATCGATGATATAATTGCGCCAACCCCCGTGCGTGGACCTGCTCTCCTCGTTGGTTGATCTGGATGCTGATCAATGCGCCTTGCCTTCAGGTGACTTTCGCCAACAGCGGTTCTGCTTCTGCTTCGCTTCCGTTTTTTCGGGATTTGCGGTTCGCGAACTTCCATTTTGTGGTGGCTTTCGAGTCGAAGCGAGTGGCATCTGTTGGTATCCTCGCTCTCTGTGCGTCATCGTGGACCCCCGGGCAAATGCAATAGCACAATCTGGATACTACCTATACCTGTACATATATCTACTTGTACAGCAGCGGCTAATATCGCCATTGCCCTTTGATTTGACATCAACCACACTCTCCCCTCGCCTTCAGTCTCCCGCTCTTTTGCCTCTGCTTGCTTTTGCTTCTGCTTCTACCCCGGCCCCAAGGTCCGGCTCCGGCTCCTCCGCCGTACCTTAGCGCAAACGCAAAACTATCTGCTGCTCCTAGTTACTATCTTATCTCTAGTCCATCCAAGCCTTCCTCCTTCTTCCCTTGTCGGCCGCTTTTTCGCTTCATTCCTCTTAAGGTTCACCGTTATCGCACGGCCTTGCTTTGCTTTGACTCTAGCACTTCTAACACGACCTTTTTTCTTCTTCTTCTTGTGCTTTCCCCTCTCCCTTTCGTGAACGCCACAGCAGTCATCCCCTAGCCCTGGTATCCCCAAACACCGAAGCGACGCTCGCTTTTGTTTTGGTTTACAGTAGACGGGCACTGGGTCGACCGCTTAGTTGCATGCCGGCCGTCCAATCCGCTGCAACTCTATTGTAGCTGAGCCGAGGAACCAAAGAGAAGACAAAGAGCTGTCTTCTTTCTCCTCCTCTTTTCGTATCAGCCTCTTACAACAGCAATACATACGATTCCTCCGGATTCGAATTGCTCCGCCAACGCTATTTTGCTCTCCCCGCTGGTGTTGCCATCGACGGCCCGAATTCGAATCACTTTCCACAGGATTAGAATGCTACTATATTGATAACCTTCACTCAATCGACCCCAAGAAGCAAACCCTGCGCATCGCGGCTTAAGCGAATTATGAAATACGGCAATCAACTGGAGAGAGAGTCTGTTCCTGAATGGAGCCTGCGTATGTCATGCACCGCCCGCCCCTCCCGCTCTTTGTCCCATACACGGTTTTGACACACGCATTGATGGCCCTCTAAAGAAAAAGGGAAAAAAAAAAGAGAATAATTTCTAACTCAACACCATTATAGACAATCTCGACTACAATTCTCTGAAACATGAGATCAAAGTCCACACAACCCGTGACCAGGCCACAGCCCTAGCCATTCCCGGCCACCAAGATACTGCGCTACAACGATTCGAAGATGCCTTGTTTACCGAGCTCTGCAACCAACACGATCGCCTAGACTTATTTGTTGTTAGCAAGGCAGATGAGGTATCAAGACGACTGGGTACGTCTTCCATGGTTGCCAATTCATCTCCTGGCCCGATTGCTAACCCAGCCTAGATCATATTGCCGCCAGCATCAAGCGGTTTGTCGCCAAGAACCACCACCAATCCGACTCACCGAGCGCCTCCCTTAGGAACCAGCGGAAGTTCATTAAATATGAACGTGAATTGCTGCGATGTAGGGAAGATACCCAAGCTCTATCTCGCTTTGCCAATGCTCAAATCATTGCGTTTCGCAAGATCCTCAAGAAATACAGAGTATGTTGCCTTGACTACACTTTCACCACAAAGTTAGCAGACCTCCTTTGGCTAATCTCCCACAAACAGAAATGGACTGGTTCATCATCATTAAGCTCCAGGTTTAATGAGGAGGTCCTAAGCAATCCAAGGAGCTTTACCCGACGCAGCTTTACAGGCCTCCAGGAACGGCACGACGAAATTGAGGAGCAGCTTCGCCATGCTACACCAGCTTTTAGCGAGCCGAGCTCTCCTTCGTCTGTCGATACTCCCATTGCCCCTTCGAACCACCCGTCAAGTTCGCAACGCGTCACCTTCGATCCTCTACCACCGTCATGTTTCGAATCACAGACCAAATACTGGAACGAGTACGATGACGGAAGCGACGCGGGCGGCCCCGAAGATGAGTACGCAATCTACGTCAACCCCGACCAGGAATCGACTTTCCCCGGGTTGAGCTACGCCCAGGCCATTGTGTCGTTTCCCTTTGAAAAGGCCAAGGAGTGGCTTGGCAAGCCGCAGCCGTCTGAGCGACAGCCCCTCTTTTCTTCCTTTTCATCTGGGGACTCGATCAACCAGGGGTACGGCTCCACGACGGCGGTGCACACCGACTCCGAGGAGGAAGAGGCATACGCCAGCTCCGATGGTTTCCCCACACAAGGGTATGCCACGCACTATGCCCTGCCCAGCGTCAACGCCCAGCAGCTACGTCGCTACAGGGAGCGCGTCCTGTTTTGGGGCACCATTGGCTGTTTCGGTGCCGCCTTTATCTTTCTCGGCATTGCCGGCATTCTGATCTCGACGGGCCGACATAAGCTGCGAGTCGAGGTTGATGCCGGTGCCACCGTCGGAGCAATGGTCAGTTTGTTTTGCGCCTGCTCTGGCCTCGGTATGACCCTCTACCGAGAAGATCAGTTATCGTTGTCTTACCGCTTGATGATCTGGGCAACTTTTATCGCTACCTGTCTTCTCAACGGCATGTTGCTCATCCTGATCCTGGGGAACGCCCCCTAAAGTCGACAGGCCCGAAGGACTAGTGAAGGATCATCTCTTTTGTCTTTCCTTTTCTCTCTCTCTCAAATGCATGTGCGGAGTATCAGACTCATGTCTGCGGAGCTTGGGACTTTTGTTTTTGCTTTTGTGTGTTTGGCTTCGGCCATGTGCAGCGACTGGAGTTTTTCTTTTGGAGAGGGACTTGTTCATATTTTTTTATTCCCTTTAGGATGTTGGGAGGAAGCCGAAGAGTGTGATAATTAACGGCATTCTAGGTATTTGCATGATGGCGCTGTGGATGGGCATACTTTTATGTATATGATTCATGACAGACCGGAGAAAGCACTGCGAACGGAGGCCATTTGGGATACCCAAACTGTTTTTGTAGCCCTATGGGTAAATAGTTTGCATCAGTCCATATGCATATCGTCTCTATGACGGCATGCTCTGGGAAAAAAATTAACAAACATATTCATACCTATTTTGCTAAGGCCCTTTGTTAGGGAGTTAAATTCCATTACTAGTTGACACTCTCTTCCCTGTAACAACACCACACAACACAATACAAGCCGTTGACTACCTAGGTTACCATGACACAGGCGCCTGATGCGTTTTCCGACTTTATTATCTTTGAGAAACAGCGTAAAGAGCCTGACATTTTTAATTTCTCTAAGCGCTCTATAAATAAAGAATAAATAAGCGCGCGCTCCTTTGTAACTTGCAGCTAAACCAGCCACAACCTAGCATTTAGTAAAAACCAGCAGCTCTCAGATTATGAGTACCTGATAATAGTATTAGACATAAACTACCAGCATTTGTGTTAGTGGGTACAACAGACCCCCAAATGGCTATGGTTATCTTGCTCCATACATAGCTCCAACAATACGAAAGGACCGCTGACTTATCTAGATACATCACTCTAAGGTTTTTTACAGTTAACCAAATATAGCAGGTGGAGACGCAGAATGGGGAATCACCCATCGCCGAGATTTTTTTTTTCTCCTTTTATCCCCATATCGACATTTATCCAACCAGTCAGAGCGGGCGACTTTGACTCATTCGGCAACTGGGCTAGAGAGGAGAGGGGAATTGATTGACTCGATTGATGGCGGTGACTACTAATGATGAGTTCCGCTTTCGCTTATGTTGCGTTCACGTATGTAATAGTATATATATCTATACTCTGTAGTCCCGTAATATCGCAACAGAGATATTTTATCCAACAGTCTTGGCATACAACAACCATATATATTATATATATATATATATATATACACATAAATATAGTAATCTCTCTTCTCCAATGCCTCCCCAATTCCGCCTCCGCCCAGGCTCCGCCTCAGACCTAACCCACGCGGTACGCCTCTACGACATTTGTCTCGGCTCAGACAAGTTAGTAGCGCTCTTGTTCCCGCGGAGGACGCAGGATCCGGCGGCCTATAAGACGTACCTGTATAGGCTGTATGCGAAGCGGTACTGGACCGTGGAATGGATGTTTACGTACCTCGTCAGGAGCGGCGAAGGAGGAGAGGAAGAAGTTGTTGGGTTTGCGTGCTGGAAGAAGCCGAAGGGGGAGATTAGCTTTGGAGAGAGATGGTTGAGTTTATGTGAGTTTTTTCTTTTATTTCTTTCTTACTTATTGTGTTTCTGTCTCTCTCTTTTCTTTTTCTTCTTTCTTTTGATTGTTCATATTTTTGTGATTGTTGAATGAGATCTGAGTCATGAGTCCACCCTCTCTCAATACAAAACTCATCAACGTTGAAAACCCCAAAACACAACTGACCTAAAAAAACAATTCATAGTTTCCTGGATCGCCCCCATAATGCGAGCCTTCATCTCCGTCCAAAACACCTTCTTCTTCCCCAATATCGACCGCTACGCAGCCCTCGCCTTCGACCGCTGCTTCCCGCCCGTCGAAAAGGCCGTCTTCACGGACAAGAAGCCCAGCGAGTGGTGGTATCTCAGCACACTCGCCGTGCACCCTTCCTGTCAGGGACTGGGACTGGGTGGCTTGCTCATGAATCAAGGACTGGAGTTGGCGGATGGGTGGCAGGCGAAGAAGAAGAAGCAGGGAGGCGAGGCGGCAAGGGGCAAGGTTTGGCTGATTGGGTTGAGGGGTACGGATTCGTTTTATTTGAGGTTTGGATTCAAGAACGTTGGGAGGGCAAATGTGGGAGATTTGAGTGAGTGGGATGGAGGACTTGTCATGTTTAGGGAGTGAGGACAAGTGCTAAGAAAAAAGAAAAAAGGAGTTCTTCTATTTATTCATCTATTTCATACACATAAAGATGAGGACGGGTGTTCACCGCATAGAGTTAGATAGAAAAAGCAAGCTTAATGGTAGTTTCTAAACCCCCTGCCTCTGATACGACCCAGATCCTCTTTGTGACCAATTCCAAACCCTTCTAGCAAAGCAATGCACGCCCAAATTTACTTCTCAGAAGCAATCGTTAAAAATTCTCCGCCGGTTTGCCATACTCTATTTCAACACCTCAAATAAAAAGAGAACATTGCGAATAAACCAGACGCCTCATCCACATCATCCTGAACCAACGTTTCCCCGCAACTCAATATTGCCCCCGGTCAAAATGCCACTCGGAGCGCCTCGCAATCAGTCTCGTTTGATAGTGAGCTTAAGCCGAAATTATCCAGATACCCGCATTCCCCAGTCGTCTCTCGTAAAAGTTAGTTTACCGGCCCATCAATGTCTATCCATCATAGACATTGTAGTGAAATCAAATCTAAAAGAAAAAGAAAAGGAAATGGTAACAGAGAAAAGAAGAAGCAAAGAAATAAACAATAACAAAAGAAACAAAAGAACTCTAGATTCATTGACTCAGCGTTTCTCAGTCGTTCATCGTAAATAGTGTGTGTAAAAGACACAAATGAAAAGGCAAGGAAGAGGCCGTGATACTGAACAAAAGAACTAAACAAAACAAAATATGCGCATGATACTAAGCAAAGGGATATCGCAGTGGCGGCATTCCAGGATGGCGAGAAGTTCGGCCTGTCGTAGGGAAGAGAGGGTTCGACAACTAATCCTCACGTGTTTCTCTAGTCACCTTCGCAGCGGCCTGGTCAGCATGAGGCCAGGCATTTCCGTAGCGGTGTGATTCATGCTCTGCCCTCTCCGAGGTAGTGCGATGGTTCGTCGGATCAAAGTAAGTTGGAGCCGGACCAAGATAACTCGGAGTTCGTAGACTGTCCATCTGAGGGCGAGTAGCTTGATCGTAAATCGAACTAGAAGGGTAATAATTTTGTTGTTGGGGAGCTGAGCTTTGTGGCCAGCCTGGAGCGTAGCTATGATCTGATCCGAGTCGCTGCTCTCGAGCATAGCCGTGAGCGTTCGACACATGGCTCGAGGAGCTCGTTACTCTATTGTCAAAATATGCCAAGTTGGATTGCGTGGCATCGCTAGAACTAGCAGGACGCGGGTACTCCAAACCGGGCTGAGTGGCTGGAATATTAGCACTGTAAGATCGCATATGAGGAGATTGCGGCATGCTTGGGTTCTCGTTGAATGCTCCAGAAGTTCTATACGGCGGAACGGCCAAGTTTGAATTATGAAAATCATTTGCTCTCGACAAGTGGGCACTGATAGACGGCAGTCTCTGGTGGCTCTGATGATCCCTATCTCGCTGGAAGGTAGGTGGTTGAGCAGAATTGATGCCAGCCTGGTAGTGATTCGCATATTGCTGCGAATCGTGGCTATAGAAGCCATTTGGAAAACCGGGACGGCTGGAGGAAAGCCCATGCAAGTATGTATCAGACCCATAAGCATGATCCAGAGATGGTACTTGCATTCTAGGAACCGCGGGCAAGGTACGCGGCACAGCTGACTGAGAAGCGGCAGACGGCATAACAATGGAGGGAAGCGACATTTGAAGAGATTGCTGGTGATATTCCGCTTGAACAGGGCCGAGGCGTACTCGCTTTCTCGAAGGGCTCCCAGATTCATCCGTATCATGCTGGTTGAAAAATGAGAAGCTGCCTTGGTTGATAGAATCTGCGACTTCATAAATCTTTCGCTTAGGAACCTTGCTTTCTCCTTCGGCAGCGGTTGTGCGAGCTTGCTTGCGGGTTCTGACCAGCTTTGCTATGTTCCCGCCCCCTGACTCTACAATGTCCGGTAGGAACTCGATTTCAGGGACCTGGCCAAGAATGCCATCCTCAATCTCTTGATGCAGGCGTTCTGCTACCTCAAGCATTTGCTCGGTTGTGTATCCAGTCCCTAGACGCTGAATAACCCACTCTGGAGCGGCTGAGCCGTTTTGAGTCTCTGGAGCATCATCATCACCTTCGTCTGCCGGACCACCGTCTTTGTAAAGGCGGTTCTGCTCCCGCTTGCGTAGTGTCAGAGTCCAAAGCTTAATATAGGGGCCGGATCCCTGGTGCTGGTTGTCGTCGCTCCATTTTTGAAGCCGGTTAATCTGCATCTTTACGAGATGCATCTGATTGAGAGGATAGGTCTTGGCGTTTCGATACCGAATCCGTTGGTAGTGTTTACGGCAGTAGTATACCCACACTTGCTTTGGGATACGGAGAGTACAAGCCTTGTTCCGTCCAAAGAGATGTGAAATGGCTTTACGTAGTTGCGAGCCAGTCTGGCAGTCTTCGACGAACATGCATCGAGGCTCTTCTTCAAGCGGAGCTGCTGATGCTGCGCTCAAGGCATCGAGTGACACTTCCCTATCCATATTGCGGTCTGACTGTATCAGAGGAACGATGTCAGATGCCGGATCGGAGACTTGGTCTTGTGTTTGTAAGTCAGCTTCACAGACACGTAGGCGGTTAACGACTGCGTTTGTGTGACCATTTCTCATTGCATGATGGCTTGGCACAGAACGTTCCGCATCGAAATTCGGGTAGCTGCTGGTTGTAGTTGGTTCAGGCTCTTCTGCTTGTGTCGGTAAGCCTTTTAGTATAGACTGATCCATGACTATCTGAGCAGGCGCAGGTACGGGATAGCGACGTTTCAACGCGGTTGACGTTAGTTTTGTGGAGCGAGAAGCAAGAATAGGAGCAGATGTAGCTCTTTTGTGATATATAGGGCGAGTAGTCAAGTCTGGGCTATGTTGAACGACTTAGCTTTGGAGTCTCGATCAAAGGCTTAATAAGAGACAAAAAGACAGAGGTCAAATGTTTTAGGAAGCGGCAAGACGTATGATTGGCTCTCAAAAATAATAGGGGGCTCTGTGTTGACAGTAGAGTGTTGACAAGAGGATGATGTAGGAACAGGAGCCCGAACTTTGGGACCAGGAGTTTATAAGTAGAAAATTTGGGCAGCTGGCAAAGCGAAAATTCTTCGCAGTGATGCAGCACACCAGCTGTCCCCTGGTCACGCGAGTCCTCAGTGCAATTTCTCACCGCGTTCGTCTCCTCTCAGTCTTTTCTTCTGCCAGAAACTGGCCAGTGGGCCAGGGACTGTTATCGGTGATTCACAGGCGGTCGACTCATGCACATCTTGCTTTCAACACTGAGAGTGTCTGTTGCGATGCTCCAGCACTTTCTCGAAGAGACACCATACAAAATTCAGCTCTGAATTGAGTCACCGCGCGCCGGAAAGCAAAATAAAGGAGATTAGAGTAGAATCCCTTGAACCCGCATCAGAAGACTTTGAGTGCTTTGCATCACTTGAGCAACTCATTTGATACTCTTTGAAAAAGCAATGTTTACGCTGGTTTCTTGGGCCAAAAAAAAAAATCGAAAACGTACCGTAAGTTCTCCCAATAGAGCAAAGGTTTATCTAAACCTTTCCGGTTCAAACTAGCATCAGATGAGCCCTCTAGAAATTGTTTTATTCTTCTCGGTCTGCTTTGTATTGCTGTTGAACTTTCTTCTGTAAGTGGAGGAGATGGAGGTTGCGCTGCGATGCCAAGCCCTGACTGAGCGCTTTGAGCCTCAAAAAGTTTAGCATCGATCGAGGGCATTTCCGCAATGGGTATGCTTAATGATGATATCCCGCTAACAGATGCCACAGATGATAACCTTGAATGGCATTCCGACTGCGGCGATTCGGACGATGCAAAGCTGCTGCCACTGATTGAGAATTTGTGCTTGGACATCGTCGGCATATCTCCCGGATAGCTAGCGCGATGATCTCGATACGGCATTCTATGATTTACGTTAACACTCCTTTCTAAGATTCTTTTCATCTGCCAAATTAACCAATCGAGACGGAAGTTTGTCCCTGAATAATGTGTAGGCTTACCGAGTCGAACATAATGGAGCATTGTCGCTAAAAGATGCAGTGTGTTAGCTAGAACCCAATGATTTGATGTACCATTGTGTGGCAATAAGAGCTCAAGAGATTCAAGGCTACACACTTGTATAAGCTATACCTTGCTGAGTGTATCGGCGGCGGCGATATAACTCCGAATAAAGAATCTGTTGAGGGTTGTCTTGATCGGCCGTTTGCTTCGAAGATCGCTCTGTGGATATGCCTCGGCGAAACAGGGAGGCCTGCTCTTCTTGACGGAGAATCCAATTCATCGATCCGAGATATTGCTCCGTCCCTTGCGTCCCACGATTTGGCATTTCTCCGCTTATACTGGGTTGATCTCTCTTTCGTATCTTCGATACAAGGCCTTGGTAAAAGATTAGGTGAGGAGACAATTATGTCATGATCAGGATGGCGCGATGAGTCCTCAATATTTCCTTCACAGCAACTAGGTCGCCGAGCAGTATTTAGAAGTGATGTTACATCCATTTTCTCTGCTCTCCAGGGCAGAGTATCATGGAAGCTGCTAATTAAGACAGAGTAACTGATAGCAAGAACGACGTAAAAAGAGGAGCCAGTCGAGTTGGCAAGGGCTCTCACACGGGGCTGTAACAACGGCGGCTTGTGATGTCGCGCGGCGACGACGAATTGAGTTCTTTCAGGCAAATTCTTTCTCGAAGTAAGTTGACCAGTCGCGATTGTGTCTAATGAGCCGGGAAATGCCTTTCGGAGGCCTTCCAGCCACGTAAGTCGACCGCTTATGCGCTTTTATGGAATGGTGTGGATAAATAATATGCTGACTGAAGTACTTTTCGGAGCCATATATCGACTCTGAAAATGCGTTCCTATTGTCTGATTAAGGTTATGAAAGTAGCTACTAATGTAACAAAGGTGAATATTGATCTTGAAAAGCCTAGGCTGCTTGAAAGATTGGTAGACGACAATTCAGCTCGTCGACGCCTTCCCGAGTTCAGCTGATGGAAATGACCAATGGCAGAAATGATTGTCAATCCTCCCAGTTTCGGAAACCAGAAGCCTCGTAGGAATAGCTCCTCACACAGAATGAAATTTCTGGGGCCCCTGGAGACCTTTGCCGCATTGGTGTCCGGCCAGATAGTCCTATGTTTGCTGAAACTAGGATCGCACAATGATATGGAACCGATCTTTGTCTGATGAAGTTTCTTCTCCTTCCTCAAACAGGACAGCGGTGAGCAATACCGTTCTATTTTTATAAACAACGAGATATACTC
The DNA here is from genome assembly GCA_030278935.1 of Trichoderma polysporum. Classification (NCBI taxonomy): domain Eukaryota; kingdom Fungi; phylum Ascomycota; class Sordariomycetes; order Hypocreales; family Hypocreaceae; genus Trichoderma; species Trichoderma polysporum. The sequence goes on along the minus strand of JARFTM010000155.1, from coordinate 52,251 downwards.
CGGACAGTGTTGAGGCGTGGGGCCTTTAACAGATGATGAGACGCAAGATGCGACAGGATGCTAGCCTAGGCATGTCGTTGATCAACAAGGGGCAGGTAGGGCTGAGTAGAGCAAATAGTAAACGGGAACAGCATAAAATAAGAGAATTGACCGATGTGAACAGACCGGGGAACCGGTTATTTGCCAGCATTGACGATACATGAAAGGAGAAAAGGGTAAGACAAGAAGGACAGCACATTGCCCAAGCCGGCAGCCAGAGTGTGGGCCGACGCCCAACACTGTACGTACATATGACACGCTGAGGAACTGTGCAGATGTTTACCAAGCCATAGTCGTACTGTTGATATTGGGGTCATTTGGCCCAAAGTGAGAGCCGTGAGAATTAATGATGAGTCTCGAGGCTACATGTCGCTGGCGATACAAGAAGAGCTACGAACCGAGCACAGGAGAGACCCCATATACACTCACAGATTTAGAAGAGCAAAATCCAGATTTCTGGCCGATGAGTCAGGCGACAAAAAATCATTTCCATGTAGTTGATGATGAGGTTAGGTAGCGGGAGAGAAGAAAACTCGGAAGCCCGTAAATGATCCAGTGCTTCGGCGACCAGGCGACAAGATGCCTTGGCAGACCCGAAAGGAACACTGAATTGCCTCTGAGCCGCCCTTCCCTGCAGCCAAATCGCAAAACCATAGACTTTAAAACCCTTGTTCATACTAAATCTAGCTACCGCCAGAGCGGGGGCGGGTTAAAGGAATGGCTAGTCGCGTAAGTTGACTTGGTTACTTGCAGATAGTATCAGCTCGGGCCCGAGCAGTACCCAGGGTGCAGCAATCCGTGGGTCTGTCGGCTTAGTCGCTCCAACAAGGCGTGAAACCCTTCAAGGCGACTAGGGCCCTCTTTTTTTTTCATCTTTCTTTGTTCGGACAGCAGAATGGGTGTGAACATGGCCTGGGAGCTGTTATATCGGTCACGACTTGAAACCACGCTCGTCTTGGATTGTCCAATCGGCAAGTAATGAGTTGATGCAGCATGGTCAACCCCATACTACCTAGAAGCTGGATAAAAGCAGAATGAGTCTAAAAATGGATTCCAACGGCCCTAGTAATCTGAGCCTTGCTGCTCATGAGACCAGGGTGTCGATGATCAAGAAGAAATTGCGTGAGCAGCATGGTGGTTAGGTCTGATAGGACGAAACGCAAGCCTCCCAAAGCCCAAAGCCTGTGCTCAACTTCGGGGAAGCGCCGTGATTTGGGTCAGCTTCTCCTGTGAGATAGTGCACAAAACAGCCTAGTGTTTTTGTTCATAATGCTCACTAAATAGTCTCCCATGTTTAAATGTAATCACTTGGAACAGTACCAGTATACTGCTTGTACAGCCGCTGGATGAGTGTGGCACAATAGAACAAGTGACATGTCATGACAACAGGGGATCTCCATCCAGCGTAGCATCACGCTGATGAGTGCCATGTGGCTATGTGCCAGTGAGGCAACAGGACTGTCTGACAAGCGTCGCCATTAGGCCAGGAAGGGGAAGTCCTGCGGGAGGAATCATGTCAACTAAACCAACACCCTCGAGGCTTGCCCTGTGCGGGTCTTGCGCAACAGCAAAGGTCCTGTAGGGGCGAGCCTCGCAGCTGTGAGAGATGGGCCTCTGCTCGTAGAGGTGGTGAGGCGCCAACGAGCGGAGTGTCGGTCCTATTCGCAATAACTTGACGATTCTCGGTTGGCAGCTTGCGGTGATCCTCCAAGCCAAGCTTTCGGCCATATATAGGCCTACCACAGGGGAGAAACGGAGAAACTACAGTGTACATGCAGACCGCTGGAGGCCCATCAAGTACAAGCAGGCTGCCGTCACGTCGCCACCCCTCCGGAGAAAAAGGGAAAAGGTGCTCAGCGATCGGGCTCTGACATGCGTCGCCATGTTTCATAGCTGTATCGTATCTGTTGATGATACCAGGCACTGCTGGCTGGGCAAGGCCGGGTGGGGTCGAGGCGGTCCGTTCTCCGAGCACAAGTTGAAGGAGGGCAGTGCGAAGTACGGAGTACCAGCAGCTTGATTCGCGCCAGTCAGTACGAGTATGGAAATATGGATGAGAAAACAGCGTCGCATCAAAAAGAGCCGGGGTGCAGCCGCATGTTTCAGCCGTGCACCTGGAGGTTAACCTTGACGCTGCACGACGTGCGCCCTTCTTTGTTCCTGCACAGGTGGCGTCAAAGACCTGTATGGCACAGGTGATGGATACTGAGGCATAAATGAGCAAAGCCGGGGCGTGACGACAAGAACAAGAACAACGACAACAGGAACGGCAAATAGTAGCAGCAGCAGCAGCAGCATCATGGTCGAAATGGATATCTCTAGACGTACCTGGGCCACACATGTTCGAGGCAAGTTGCGGTGCTGTTGCTACAAGGCGTTGTCCCACTATTAGCGAGCCCACGAAAAAGGCGCTGACCACTTGTAGCTCCATGTACCCAGGCATATGCCAATACCGGCAGGAGGCCTTTCCCACGACGCCCATTGCTGGTGCTTCGTGCCATTGCCAGAGCGCCCTGCTATTAACGCTACAAGCAAGGGACTTATGCGGCTGCATCACCTGGGGTTAGGGTTCGGCTCCCAAAACCACGCGACTCCAGCCTGGTTGAGACATTCCAGCCAGCACTGCTTGCCGTTCATTGTACCAAGTGCTGCAACCATGGCACGAGATCACTGCGCATAAATCAAGTTGGCGTTTGCTGTTGATAATGCCTCCTTTGGGGCGCTAATTCGATACAGCATGCACACATGCACCATGCAGCAAGGACGGTATGCCGAATACTGTGGAAGGCATCCGATGGAATGGCAAATCAACGGCATGCTTCACCACCCATCAGGCTTCATCGGGCAGGGTTCGTGTTCCTGCTTCTCGTCTGGCCAAGACGCGGATATGCGATGGGCAAATGAGGAGGACGCACGATGTAAGCCCACAGCTTCTGGCGATCCTTCTGTGGGCTCATGAGTGCTGCCGTCCCATTGCTGTCAATCCTGGACTGCCACCTACCTATCAAGAGCTGGCCAGCATCACGAGAAACGATTTGTCAAATCCCCAACACACCTCCAACCATGCCGTGTGTCTAGTTGGTATTGTCGAGTTGAGCGCTAAAAATGGAGTCGATAGCCCCCAGGCCAACGTAGAACTTGTCCACGAACCAACCCAACATCCGATTTTGCATTCCAAATTAGATTCCAAAGCATATCGATCTTCTCTAGAAGCTCAACCGACCCCACGCTAGCCGGGGGTTTGATCCTAGCCTGTATCTCTAGCCGACGGCTTCAACAGCAGCCATGCACTGTGCTCGTGGCGTGGCATGTCGTGTCGTGTCGTGTCGTATTGCCGAAAGGCCTCACAGTCCACCGCCGCGGATATGGCCTTCTCAAGAGGCCCTTGCAGCCACGTTTTCTAGAATTGCGAGACTACTCGCAGACGATGCGCTATGGTGCACGGCCCTGGCCCTGGCTGACTGTCCGGCGGATCGAACTTACGAGAGCCTGGGCTTCCACGTTGGAGAGGATCTCAGCACCATGAAGAACAAACAAAGAATAAATATTAGTCTATTTTAGACCGCGTGCCAGTTGGTATGGTCCCAGAGCAGACGCCACGTCATATCGCATACACGTAGATACCTAGCCAACGACAACTCGTCCGTCAAGGCCGTCATCAATCCGCGTTCCACGCTTTAGGTGACACTACGAAGCAGAATGGCGTTCGCTTCTCTCTCAGCCGCAGCCGCCCCTGCTTTGTCCAGCCGCGAGCACTCTCAGCTTCTTGTCAATCCGCTTAGTTTCCGAATATGGATTCTTTAATTTACAGGTCCCAAGCATTTGGCAGCCGATCTAGCGAGTCCCGATACCTTGCTAGCACACCTTTAGCTGCCGTGGTGGACTCAGCAAAACTCATCACCCTTGAACAGACAGCTAAGGGATATTATCTACCTAGCTGTCAAGGATTTGTAATATCTAGAGGGGGATATGTAATATGTTGGTATGCAGGGCATACGAGCTTTGGACTGCTATTCCGTGAACAAGAGCCAGTTATTGATAGTGGCATGTCTTTGCGAGCTGGCGATACACCATTCTGAATGAAATATTCCCTACTGATGTATCTTCACATACTTCGTATCTACGACGTTGGTATCATGCTAATTTCCTAGAAAAATGCTCACACTTGGCTGTAAACGACAGGACGAGCGAAGTCATGAATTCGGTGATTTCATTTGTCTTGTCTATATATGAAACAGCTCTAGTACTACTACATCAGAAGTATGTTGAGATGGCGTAGCGGGAGTATCTCTCTTACCCCAATTTACATCAATTCTAACTCAGCTACGACGTGGTGGCGGCCCTCAGAGGAGCCCCGGCGAAACCATCTCTGCAAGATTGGCGGCCGCTTCATGCTGTCATCCTCGCAGAGCGCAAACTTCAGTCTATGCTACTCTATCGTGCAATTTGACGGCCGCACTGTTTGAGATTCGGAATTGTGAGGGAAAAGCTTCCGTTGTGATAACGATCAACCAAATAAGCTAGCTGCTGCGACCCGATATCACAATGCTACATCCGTTATTCCGGCACTGTCACCACCTCAGATTTCCCGCGCGTGCCTGGCTCATGTTAACGTATCTAGTTGGGCCCCATCACGAAGATTTAAATTTATCAACTAAGTTATACAATGCCGGCGCTTGTGTGCCCCCATGTAAAGTTTCCCGCCTATGGAATTGGGACCTGTCTCATTTCTACAATCCCGCCGAGCTGAAAGGTAACATTTCGGGCTCATTCATCCGGCACACCGGATGAAGCAAACATGCATCGGAGAATTTTTGTATATTCGGATACCCACAGTCTGTGGCAAGTTACTGCGGCTGAGGGCATCCCAAAGTCCGAGATGTGCAGTACAATAGTAGCGTTCAATATCAACATCGAAGTCGGTGTGGGTTGTTTCTCATTGGCAGCCTCGTTGAGAATAAGATGGGGGTCATGTTGGGCTGCCCGGGTAATGGAACCCTGCATTATGCATCTCCAAAGGAGATTCTGCATACTTTCTGCGAGTGTAAAAAAGTTGCTCTCAACGTGGCTCAGCACAATCCCACAAGTTGCTGCTGTGTATTCCCTTTGTTTACGAGCACCGATGGAGGTCTGGCTCTTGGGAGCTGCAAAACAGTATTCTGTCAATGGGTCTGCCTTTACGAATGACGGAATTGATGTTCTAGTAATACAAAGTGGTAGAGTTGAGTATGGCGAGACTGCATGATAATTTTGAAGAATCCGTTCTTTAGGCCATATGTGCCCCTAACAGTATGTGACTTGCTATTGACAGCAGCCCACAGAACTAGTGGTATATACTCACTCGTGTGACTACCTTCAAGGCCACGAACAAGACAATGTCATCAAAACAGATCGTTTACAGATTTATCAGCATCTTTCTGTATCAGCTCAACCATTCCCTGCGAAATCTGGTAAGCCGGGTTGAATCAACGAATCTTGCAGCTCAATGATCTTACCTTTGGCATGATTGGCTTTCCATCTGCGCCCTTGACATAGCGGAAAGGCATCTCTGTGCTTTCGTGCTCGCTGAACTTGAGCTCTGGGAAGTCTAGATATGGCATTTTTTCAAGAGGGACTGCTGAGGTTAACATCATACCATCTCTCAGGTGCTGTCTATATAGCCATTGACATACTCTTGTCCTGTACGACCATTCGCGTTACTCGCACGGCTGTGTCTGTGGTCATTTGCTTGGGACCTAATCGCCTGCCTTCGAATCCTTTCTTTCTCAGTTCAGAGGTTCGGTCTAGAAGCTGTTAGCTATAGCCTGCTTGGCAGAGAACAAATAACATCAACGCTCACCTCGTGGAGGGTCATCACCTATGGGTTATTAGCTCAGTTCTCACTCATTTACGTGCTCGCCACCGTGTCTACTTACCCAAGATGCCTCCAAAGAGAAATGCATCAAATGTTTCACCATCCTCGGGTGCTAAATCCTTGGCTGCTGCGGGATCTAGAAGACAGACCCGAGATTTCTGGCCGGCATAGAGCTCTTCTACCCCGCGGTGTTCAGCTGTGAAGGCCTTTTTGGCAGACAAAGCAGCTGGGACTTGGAAGTTAGGAGGTAGGCAAGACAGAATGAATTGGCTTTGCGTCTCCTCGCTCTCGGTTGCGATGGCCAGATACTCGAGCTCTGACCAAGGGCCGAGCTCTTCGTCGAGATGCTCGACAATGAAGGTTTTTCTAGCCGAAGCCATATTGTGCGCAGATGACCTAGCTATCTATTTGAGTCAGAATTTGACTAGAAACTCGGAGATGGAATGAGTGTATTTCTTACAAGAGAAGTGGTTGAAATGCGGAATTCAAATTGAGTGCTGTTATGACGGAGACGTCTTCACCAAGTGCATGAAAAATTTCAAAGCTAAAATGAAGCCGTACATAATTGTATGGCCCCTCAGTGAGCTACATGCGTCCGAGTAGGTAGCTTGGTAGCCAAACGTTAAATCCGCTAACAACATAGGGACATCAGTACCAAGCAAGTTGCAGGCCGTCTAAAACCATAGTGGCAAGCCCTTGAAGCATAGGCGTAATTTCGGTTCTAGCGCTTCATGCCTCGAATAGGCATCTATCAGCACCTCACCTTCGCAAACAGGCAACTTGTAAATTAATGGCGAGAAAAAAACAATCTTCAGCCCCTCTAATTGTTTCTGGACTCTAAATCATCCAAACGTGGCTCCTTTCTATTCATTCAAGAGCAGGTGCATGAGCTTCTTATTGAACCCGTCCATCGCCTTTCCTCTTCTAAGTGACAATAGCACGCTTGCCGGGTGGGGCCGAAGCGCTATATCGCTTGCAGCTACAGCGACCCCATGTGCGTGTTTTAGGGGACCAAAATACCCGGCATTCTGCGCCGCTCATCCGCTGCGCGGCATCAAATCTGACATGCCTCTTAGGGGAAGGCGGATCAATCTTGATATTCGGCCACCTTGCGCCTCGCAATAACCTCCACCATCACTTTGTAGCTTCGCCTTTACAAGTTCAAGTTGCTACAGTCCCCCTCTTCATCAATGATCTTCTACACCGATCGCGACTGAGGCAGCTGTGCTACCTTTTTATCACATCTTTGTTTTTTGTCGCCTCCTCCGCCTGTACGCGCCGCCGTTCGCCATGGTGCTGCTGTCCACGCGGCCAGCTTCCTGGCGATGGCTGGCCATTGCTTTGGCAACGCTCTGGCCGGCCCTCTCCGTTGCTGAGCAATCGAAAAACGCCGCAGATTATTATGTCCGTGGTCTTCCGGGCTTGGCGCAAGATTCACAGGCCGTTAAAATGCACGCTGGGTAAGCCTTCCATGAGCGCCAGCAAAGGATGACTTCCCCGGATTTTGGACAGAGCTGACGCAATTTATTCTCCGCCGTATAGCCACATCGAAATCACACCCGAACACAACGGAAACATCTTCTTCTGGCATTTCCAGAACCAGCACATCGCGAACCGTCAACGAACCGTAGTATGGCTGAATGGTGGGCCAGGATGCAGCTCTGAGGATGGTGCGCTGATGGAGATTGGGCCGTATAGGGTCAAGGACGATCACACCTTGATCGCCAACAATGGATCGTGGCACGAGTTTGCAAATCTACTTTTCGTTGACAACCCGGTCGGCGTTGGCTTCAGCTATGTCGACACTGACAGTTACACCCATGAGTTGGATGAAATGGCAGACCAATTTGTCATCTTTTTGGAGAAATTCTTTGCTCTGTTCCCTGAATACGATCATGATGATGTGAGTATCGCGGCTTGGCGAAGAGGATTTGCGTTCTAAGGATTTGCGTTCTAATGATACATTAGCTTTACTTTGCGGGCGAGTCATACGCTGGGCAGTACATCCCCTACATTGCCAAAGCAATAGTAAATCGCAACAAGCAGAAGATTGAGGAACAGAAGGAGAGAGAGACTTGGAGCCTGAAGGGACTGTTGATTGGAAACGGCTGGATCTCCCCGAGGGAGCAATACGACAGTTACCTACCATTTCTTTACGACAAGGGACTTCTCACGAAAGACTCAGATATCACCAAAAAGCTACAGTCTACCATTCGAATATGCCAAAACAAACAGGGCAGTGATCCAGGGCACATCGACTACAGCGACTGCGAGGGTATCCTCAGCTCAATTCTATCCATGACCAAAGATGGCAGTGGAGCCAATTCCTGCTGGAACATGTACGATGTCCGTCTTAGAGACGCGTATCCTGCCTGCGGAATGAATTGGCCCCCGGATTTGGCCAGTGTTACTCCGTATCTGAGGAGACCTGACGTCGTAAATGCGCTACACATCAACAGTGCTCGTGCATCCGGCTGGTCAGAGTGCAACGGAGCGGTGGGCTCTAACTTCGTTGCGAAAAACACACCCCCTTCGGTTGACTTGCTGCCTGATCTCTTGAACGAGATTCCCATTCTTTTGTTTTCAGGAGCAGAGGATCTCATTTGCAATCACGTTGGTACCGAGAATATGATCAACAACATGGAATGGAACGGAGGCAAGGGCTTTGAGGTTGCTCCAGGAAACTGGGCTCCTCGTCGAAAGTGGACTTTCGAGGGTGAAGTCGCTGGCTTCTGGCAAGAGGCCCGCAACCTGACCTACGTCTTGTTCTACAACTCGTCTCACATGGTGCCATTTGATTACCCCCGCCGTACACGCGACATGTTGGACAGATTCATGGGAGTCGACATCAGCAGCATTGGCGGCGTGCCCACTGACAGCCGCATCGACGGTGAAAAGGGCGTTGAGACGACGGTTGGCGGAGCATCCAACAACACTCAAGCTCACGAAGAAGAGACAACCAAGAAAATTGATGACGCCAAATGGGCTGCCTACCAGAGGTCAGGAGAAATAGTCTTGGTCATTGTCATCGTTGCTGCCTCAGCCTGGGGATACTTCATCTGGCGCCAGCGCAGAGCGCGTGCCGCTTACAGGGCACTCAGCGGTAGCGACCCTTCAAGCCGAAACGGCTCTCGTCTAAACTTCGTTTCCCGCAGACGACACGAAGATGTCGAGGCGGCGGATTTCGACGAAACTACTCTGGATGACTTGCATGTGGAGACGCCAACTGCCTCGGAGAGCAAATACACTGTGGGAGGGGACGACGATAGCGATGATGGATCGTCAAGAGCAGGCCGTGAGAAGATAAAGAGAGGAAATCAGGAAGTGTCAAGCTAGACAGAAACGGGCGGTGCCATATTTTGTATAAAAAGACAACATTGTTACTTGGAACGTGGAGCATGCTCTAATCTCTAATTCTTTTGTAGCTACTAACTAGATATTAGTGGCGGTGTTGGGGAGCTAGCAGTTTTGGGCGTCATTATCATCTCAATATTTTCTCATTTTTAAAAGGTGTTTTGGTCAAATCTTTAGCAAGGATAAAAATAAATTCTGATTCTCTAGAATAATACGACGTTGTGAAATTGTTCGCGCCCAGAAACGCCGTGTAGAGGGGACAAGAAAGGGCCATCTAGCCCGCTATTTTCAGCGACCCTTTCTTCATTGTCCTTCCCGTTTTGTTAACCCGTATCCAACCAAATCTTGGTGAATGTCTTGAAAATCCCTCCGACTCCATCATGCAATTCGTGCAGTAACAGCAATTCGCCCATAGTCATGACAATAGCAACAGAAAAGAAACCGAAAAGAACTAGCATCATAGCTGAATTTCATTGTTCAGCAGCCTGACCTCTTCACCAGGCTTGAACGGTGGGAGTCCGACATAAGGGCACCCATCGCAGCGGAAAGCATCGCCCAGAGCACAGTTACCGCAGGAGCCGACCTTGCCTTGGACAGTGAAATCGATCTCAGCGAGATCGTCGGCGGCAAGCTTGACGCTCTGGAGTTTCTTGTCGGCGGCTGCGCGGTTGGAGGCGTCTTCTTCAGCGAGGCGTTCAGCGAGGCCGCAGCTGCAGTCTTTGCATGCGCGGCGGCGCTTGCCGGCCTTGGGCTGGCATTCGACAGCTTTTTTTGGAATTAGTATATATGATTTGGAGATAATGATATGCAAGGGGTCTAAAACATACGAATGTTGATGGGTCGCTTAAGGTCGTCTTCCGTCATGAGAGTGTCTTCGTCGATAAGCTCATCATCATCATAATCGGCGTCGAGATCGTCAGAGAAGTCGATAAAGCCGACGCCAGCGGGGACGACAGGCTTGACTTCAATCTTCTGGACGGCGTTTCCGTTGCCGTTAACGGGTGCAGCAGCAACCTTCTTCTTCCTGCCGAGCAGCTTGAGAGAAACTACGCCTTCTCCGTCGCCATAGTCAGGCTTGTCAAAACCTCCGTTGGATGCAACCAATCCTGCCAAGACGGCTTCCTTTGCCAGCGCGGCATTCTGTCCCAACTCTGAGCCATTTTGCGACTGCAATCGTCCCTTGGGTTTAAGCGACTCTGCGATGGGGCCGAGGATGCTTCGTGTCAAGAGCGGGAGGGCTTCGTTCAAAGAAGAAGACGCATCGGCGAGGACTAGAACAAGATCGTATGTCGCGGACGGGAGATTGACGAGCCCGGCAGACAACCGGTCGATCATCTGGAGGTCAGTCGTAGAGCGATCATGTTGAGAGAGAACGTTGGTGAGCGCGGTGGGATGAGAGGCGAGAGAAGGCGGTGCCAGGAGGAGAGTGCGCTTCTTCTCCGTCGCCGCCACTGGGGCAGCGAAGGAGAAGTCGTCTGAGGTATCTATCGTTACGACTGAGGGCGCCATTGCGAAAAATGCTGTGAGAAGAACGTGAATCAGTTGTGATGGGGGAAATCGGAGTGTTAAGAGAACAGTAGGCCGGATTTGTAAGAAGAAAGACCCTCTTTCTGCAATGACTTGGATATTGTATAATTCCAGCGACGCTTAGTAAAAGCATAAAAAAGACGGTGCACAGTGGAAATACAGGATTAAATGACACTGTATATATGCAGTAATAAAGGCTCATCTCTACAGTGTGCACAGTAAAATGTGGGGTCGGAATTACTAGTATCGATAACAATGCGGCCCCTCCGAACGCGGAGATGCACTTTGCGCATATTTAGTGCCTCTCATTGGGTGCTACGTAGCGGGGAGAAGCATAAGCCCCCTCTGCTGGCTGTCAAGCGAATTACTACCAACTTGAAGGTAATCTTGACAGTTTGAAAGATGGGTCTCTGATGCTAGTGCTTTAAAGTGTCTGTATCCACCTGATAACTTAGAGATTTGCGAGTTGTGAAGCATGTGTTTGTCCGTTTGCTTACCAGCATATCGACAATCCTGGATTTTCTCTTTCCTGTGCGTCTAGAATACGTTTCTGCAAGGCGGTGAAACTGTAAGAGAACCAATTCCGTTCATCTTCAGCCTGCCTGTCTGGTCTGTAATGATAGTATTGTCCGCGGAAGTGTCATGACTTCGGAAACATCAGCCCACCCTCATCGGGTATCCGAACCGGATATCGATTCATGAACCGAGCCGATATCATGTAATGCATGTACGTACAACCAATCCAGCTAGTGAATGGGATTGAACAAGACTACCATCTTTATGCAAATCACCGTTCTGCCCTATTCTTTTAAACCCATTTAGCCAGTCTTTTCTCGCATCGGCTATTGCAAGAGGCTACTTGCATAATTTTGATCGTATCCCGGGCGACCTTAATCACCCGTCATCTACTGTTTCACAGCTATATACATTATGCTTGTGCTCTTATTATCTTATAAATGAGGCATTATGAACCGTTTGTAGATCAGCTAAGAGATTTTTCTTGCACTGCAATGGCATACCGCAGGGCCAACTTGTGTTCTGCTCTCCAATGATCACTGGTGCGGTCGTAACTGCGCAGTATGTCTGAAACGCCTTATTCAACAGAATTCTCTAATTTTCTATCCTACTCTTAAATCAATTTCGGCTTAATTTTACTTCAATCCTCAAGGCCTGCTCCCCAGAGTGAATTAATGTCCAGCAGGGAACAATTCGCGCTGGGTAAATATAAAGAGACAGGCAACAAACATACGTAAATCAGGATATCAAATGGATTTCTTTATGCACAGCTCCATCATTGATATGCCAAAAAGCAAACAGCTGCAGCATTACGTGTAATCAGGACGTAATAAAACGTCGTGGCATTAGGAGAGAAATGAATTCTGAGTGCATTCATGCATTCACCACAAGTCTATTCTAGGAACGGCATCACATATCAACGTCGAGAAGTCAGTCTATTGCTTAAACTAGCTGCAATACTAAAACAATATGTGTCAATAATTTGCAGCTACATTCTGTATTGATTCATTATATCAATGATTACAATGCCACAAGCAGCATTACAGGGGAACATCATATCACTTTAATTTCAGCTGTCAAAGTGGCGCAGTCGTAATAAAACAATCTACTGAGTCTACACATACCAAACTCTATCTTTAGAGGAAGTTTTCCATCATCTAGAGGCAATATCATCAATATCAAGCGTCTCGCTTCCACAGGGGAGTTCCTGCTCCCATCACTGCCCCCTATAAATGCACTTTGCCGTCTGATAGAAGCATTCTTCCCTTATCAGACTGTCATCCGTGAGAGGCGAGGAATGGGTGGAACAACTTGCCTCCATTCTGCCGCTCCGGGCACCGCCTTTGCCAGCCGTTTGCCTCTATAATCTCCCTGCCAACTGCCGCACATTCCCTCTCACCTTTTTCTCTTCTTCCTCTTCCTCTCTCTCTAGCTCTTCTTTCTCCTGCATCTCCCCATCTTCTGGAGCAGGCTGGGAATTTTCAAACTATCTGCACCAAAGCTGTGAGTGACGACTTGGTTCATGTAGCTTTGGAGATCCTCTGTGATTATTAGCTAAGTCGGCGATAGCGCACGCAGGAGTCAGCTCTTCGTTTACCTTGGTCAATCGAACGTTATTTTGAATCAGGATTTCTGAAACTCCATTCCAGGTAAGCACGCCTAATTCACTCCCTCCTGCAACTCCTCAGCCTCAAACTATCTATCTATCTATCTCTTTCTCTCACTCTTGCTATGTTCGCCTTTAATCCCCTCCTATGAACGACTCCCTTCCGTTGTCTTCGTTAGTTTTGATTTAACTAGAGGCGCCGAATGGCTTTTTCCACATCCCTTTGTTTCTCAACTTTTGCTCCTTTTGACCCGGCTATCTAGTCACTTCCACAGAGCTCTCCGCCCAAGGAGTATGCCACCCCCTCAGTCTCTTCTTCTCTGATTACATGATGTTCTTTCTAACAATTCAAAGGATTTTCACCTCATCCTATTTCAATCAGATTGAAGATGGGAGACTGGGATGCTGGAGCAGTGACCGGCGGTTGGGCAGCTCCGTCCAATCCCCACTTCTCTGAGAAGGAAAATGCTGGAGGAGACACTTGGAACTACGACTCGAACGAGCCTGCTGGCAATACCGGAGACTTCAACGGCAACAATTTTAATGGTGATAATTATAATGGTGATGGTTACAACGGCAATACCAATGAGGCTGGAGCCTATGCAAACGAGAAATGTTTCGGCTGCGGTGAAGAAGGGTAAATCGATCATTGCTTAATCTTCATTAATCACATTGCTAACCGCCGTTTTTTACAGTCACAGGCGAGCGGATTGCCCCAATCCTGGAGACCAGGCTTGTCGCTATTGCAAGAAAGAAGGGCACATGGTCAAAGACTGCCCGGATAAGCCTCCCATGATCTGTACCAACTGCGGTGAAGAAGGTACAACTCCATGGATCAGGTTTAGTAAATGAACGTATAATTAAACAAACTATAACAGGCCACTTCAGAAAGAATTGTGAGAACGCTCGCAAGGTCAACCGTGACCATGTCGCTGATACTACTCCGGATGTCGCCTGGGCCAAGCTCCGGCAGGCAGCTCTTGAAAGAGATGCCGATGATGCCAAGGAGGCGGTCGAAGAATACGTCAAGGCCCTCGGAGGAGAGGTCACCTACCGCCAAATTCAAGAGAGACTGATGGAAGAAAATGTCAACATCTGGCTCATTTCCATAGAAAAAGAGCTGATCGACACTTTCACCAACATGGATCTCCAAGGCAAGATTGACAAGAAGTATAGCATCTCGTTCAGGTTCTCTGACAAGCCTGAACGGCCTCGTGAAATCAATGCTTGGCCAGATGGCCACGAAGAGATTCTATCTCGCTTAGATGATGCAGGAATGGTCGTTGACAGAGGCCTTCCAAAATGCTACAACTGTGGTGAGCTTGGCCATACCTCCAAGGGCTGCACCCAAGAGAGAGTGGAGTATACCTCAGAGAAGGCGAAAATCTCGTGCTACAACTGCGGCAACGAAGGCCACCGCGTCCGAGATTGTAAGCCACAGTGCTGCTTTATAATTCTTGGTTTCCTCTAACTAGGTTTACAGGCCCTCAGCCGCGCGTTGACAAGTTTGCCTGCAAGAACTGCGGGTGAGTCTTCGTCTTTTATCTTTATACATGCTGACCGAAGACTGACGACGTATAGAAAATCGGGACATCGCGTCGCAGATTGCGAAGAGCCCCCCAATATGGACAACGTTGAATGCCGCAAATGCAACAAGAGTATGTCGGTGCTCCCTCTATATTGAATACAGTAGCTGACAGTTGTTTAGCTGGCCACTTTGCCAAAGATTGTCCAGACGGATGTAGCAGGGCTTGTCGCAACTGCGGCCAGGAAGGTCATATTTCCAAAGAGTGTGATCAACCCAAAAACATGGACAATGTAGTCTGCCGCAACTGCGAGGAGACCGGACACTACAGCAAAGAATGCCCCAAGCCCCGAGACTGTAAGCCCCACGACCAACATTCCAAACATCGCGCTCTTACTAACATGCAAATTTCAGGGTCCAAAGTTCAATGTTCCAACTGTGAGGAGTTTGGACACACCAAAGTCCGCTGCAAGCAGCCGCCGAAAGACTCAGAGGCTTTCGAAAGTCAGAACTTCGGCGATGCGGATGGACAGCCAGCCCAGGTTGATGATGGCTACGCCGAAAATGAAGGCGGCGGCGGCGGCGGCGGCGGTTGGTAATTCATTGCGTGTATGCGGCAGCCCAGAGAGAGACCTGACTTCGATGAGAACCTTTGCTTTTTACTTGAATTATGGTTGCCCCTGGATGGGGAAGATTTACTACGCAGTCAGATGAGGATGTGATGATACATCCCTGGGCAAATGAGAGAACACGAAACACGAGAGGCATTCAACCATAGGTAGCTGATAACTTAGGACTGGAGGAAATTTACCATGTTGCCTCTGATAAAATGACCCAAATCACAGAGCCGTCAATATTGCAACCAAAAGTATGCCGTGCTATTGGCGTCGCCGCTTTGTCGATGGGAGGATCACCAAGTACATTCATTCCTGGCTACCCCACACCGATGAGCCGAGGCTCAACGCGCGTAGAAGTAGACCGCTAGGTAAGCAAGTGCAGCAAGAGGTTGTAGCTCCGTTTACACAACACGAAACTCAACACATAGCCAGTGCAATACTAGTTAGAACTGTGAAGTGTTCGTTGTCATCATTTCCATCACGAAATCGTCAAAATGGCAGCCAGGGAGATTATCCTCTACCATTACACACACTCCCCCTATGCGAGAAGGGTGGTCTGGTATCTAGCTCTACGAGGGATTCCGTACACCCAATGCGTAAGTTTACATAGGTTCCATACTGAATGATCATCTGGGAGAAAATCTAGGAACTAGAAGTATTTCTCAAGCTAACGCGTCAATATCAGCTCCAGCCTCAAATGCTGCCACGGCCGGATGTCGCTCGTGTGGGCATCTCGTACCGCCGCATCCCTATCCTCTCGATTGGCAGGGACATTTATTTTGATACTCGTCTCCAGCTGCCCAAGCTGGAGGCAATGTATCCTGAGCTACCTCGCCTTGGGGCAAGCGCACCGGATCAGAAAGCCATAGAACGCTTACTCTCGGCTTTCATCACCGACGCGGGTATCTTCCAGCAAGGCTCGAAGCTGCTTCCTCTGGATCTACCAATCTTCCAGGATCCAAACTTTATCAAGGACAGAGGAGACTTTTCAGGGAAAGCTTTCAGCGCGGAGGCGTTAAACAAGGTTCGGCCCGATGCATTGGCAGAGCTTGCAGCGGCGTTTGACTTGTTGGAGACGACACTGTTGGCAGATGGGCGAGAGTGGATCTTGAAGACGGAGAAGCCGAGTTTGGCGGACATTGAGGGCGTCTGGGTGTTTCATTGGACATCAGGCATGCCTGGGGCATTACCGAGAGAGAGGTTTTCGCCAGAGAAGTATCCTCGAGTTTATTCGTGGATTCAGCGCTTTCAGAAGGAGGTTACGGTCGCAAAGGCGAGAGTTGAGAAGCCCAAGACGCTGAGTGGTGAGGAGGCAGCGAGTGCGATTGAGAACTCGTCGTGGCACGAAGAAGAAGGGACGGTGGATGAGGAAGATCCGTTGGTGGTGGCAGAAGGGCTGAAAAGGGGGACCATGGTTTCGGTTTCGCCGACGGATACGGGGAGGGCGCATAAGGACGTGGGGAAGTTGGTGAGTTTAGATAAGGATGAGGTGGTGATTGAGGTGAAGACGGGTAAGGGGGAGATTGTGAGGCTGCATGCGCCGAGGCATGGGTATAAGTTGAGGAGGTTCGATGGAGATGGGAAGGGCGATGCGAAGTTGTAATGTCGCGATGTATTGTGGAGTGTGTTTTGGGAAGGGACTTGGCGAAGTGAGCATCTTGTGGAATTATATATTAAGTAGTAAACTATCTCTATACTAGAAGAAATATTTGTTTCATAGAAGAGAATAGGTCATGTTTAAGTTGTGATGCTATTTATCTCGTCAGTAGCCAACTGCGCAGCTTATCTAGCTTGGCTAAAGCATACGATTGCACATTCCGGGTTAGCATTATTCGGATATCATAGTATTTATGACTTTTCCTTTCAATCCTGTATACGAAGCATCAGTAAATGTTTGTTATGGGAAAAGCTCTTTCAGAATATTAGCATCTTCAACCCCTTATCCCTACCCTAGACCATATCGTAAGAGCCTATAATTATTCTTCGACTGATCAGTACAGCTATAATGTGGATAGAAATTACAATAGTCTCTTGTAACATATTTTCTCCAGCTTACTATCTCTCTTGTTGGTGTAAACGGGCCGTTGCCTTTTGGGCCTACCCTCAGAGCTGGCGGAACCACTTAAAAAAGCATTGACAGTCCGGCTACCAAGCCGGTAAAGACAATCATTTCGAACAAGATCTACTGATTCACATACTTCGCATTCATCTGCATACAAAAACAGATCTTACAAATCTATTTTTGACCTTGTAGCACATCAGACGACCGTATAACAGCCTAGTGGCACAGCTCCCGATGGATCGGCAGGACCATAAGCGCGGGTCTTTTCAGCACTCGACGAGCTCCAGACAGCTAGCCACGTCTCTCGCAGCGTGCTGAACCAGCTTTCGATAACGGGCGTATTGCATCATTTCGTTTTTGACGCTACTAAACCGGATTTCAGGAGACTACTCGCAGACTTACGCCGGCTGAATAGGGGGGCCGCATCTGACAAACTCGTTTATCACAAAAGCACGTTAAGCCTTTTGGTCTCCCCCCCCCCCGTTTCCAGAGGATTCTAGCGACGGGTTGCTTCCAAGGACAGATCATTATGAAGCCTTTCCTTGGAAAAATAGCCCCCCTTCGCACACCGTTTGCCAAGTCGGTATAAGCACTCGCTGATCCTTTCGTGTTCCGTAACAAAGAGCGTAACAAAGAGGAGGGTGATTCGGGGATTAATCATCATGTCATCACGAGCATCAGGCACCGTAGCTCGGAAAAGCCCAAGGCATGTGCTGGGCTGGTATAGCTAGTTAGGTAGGGAGATCTCGATCCTTTGTGTATTCGTTCGGAATTAGGTGCCATGGGTGCCGTATGCGAGGGATGGTGTTGTTCATCAGCTTCGAGACATCTCGGAGAGTTTTTGAGAGCTCCATTGCTCTGAGCTGAGGGGGCGACTATCAAGAATTTGGAAGGAGCTGTTTATTAAAACGTGCTTTGAAGCTTGCAACCGGTGTGTTGAACTTGTATATACAAGTAACTGGCTACACAGAAACGTTAAGGCTAAAGACACGTCTCCACTCCAAATACGCGGTTCTTGAACTGGAGTAAAAAGAAAGCTGTGTCTTCACTTCTTCAAGTTGATGCCACCAGGACTACATAGCGTTGTGAAGCAAGCCTTTGCTGGCAGTTGATGGGAAAAAATAAGACTACAAAATGTATGCACTATAAAAAAGTTGTCGCGTGTCTTTGGTGCTTGTACTGCTACACGTGCAACTCTGTTTCACGATGTCCGACCGAAGTGCGTCATAGCTTGACCAGAGCGCAGCCTTGCAGTGGGGATGTGGCGTCGAAGCGAGAAACGGCTTGACGGGAACAAAAACACAAGACAAGGCCAAAAAGCACAGCAATGGCCAATGAGGAGGCGCAACAGCTCAATCGATCAACATGAGCTGCGCCCATCTGGCAGCAACACAATCCCCAAGTCCAAGAGAGAATCCGCACTTGGACTGGCACAGCAGACGCGTGCGGCCTTCGTGGGCCTGGCCTGGCTCAAGTCATTCACAGCGCCTGGGGGGCTCTTCTTGGCCCAAGACCATGTAGATTTTTTCTTTCATGCTGACGTCACCAGGCGATCATATGGCGCTCAGCAATTAGCCAGCTCCAGACGGGACCAAAAGTCGCGGCACAGTGCCACGGACGATGGTACGATGTGGAGAAGGGCGGGCCATTTCAGGGGGTCGCCTCTTACACTGTGTGCGAGGGAGGGCCGTGTTTTCGCCGTGGCCATCGGGCTGCTGTGGTTCGTTGGCTCGCAAAAAAAGAAAAGAAAAGGTCGCTTGCTCTGCTTGCGCCTTAAGGGATGAGGGACGGATGCTGGTGCTTTGATATTAACAAATGGGGACGGGACAACTTGACTGACCATTGAGAGCCGGGCGGATGGATTGCTCTTCTGCTTCGAATGCGGCCGAATCAGGCAAGTGGGAAGACGCATCCATTTCAAGCAGCGTGTCTCTCGTTAAGCAGAATGCAACGGTGCATGTCTTAAAGAGAAGAAAGGGAAAAAGACCTCTGACGTAATGGAAATTTCAACCAGTTTTTGCATTTTCTGTCGTAGACTTGTACATCGGTACGGAGCAAAACTCCGTATTATGTACTATACCTGTGCAAAGTAGACGTACACGAGCGTCAATGTGCCTGTGGTACCTAGTCTGGCGAAGGCGGAGTAGCCAGGTCGTACAGTACAATTACCTGTTTGTCGGAGGCATGGTAAAAGAGAGAATTATACGGAGTAAGATGTGCTCGTTGCAAGGGTTGTAGTTGGTGGTTGGCCAGAGGCCAGTGCAGATGCATACCGCAATATGGGAGGTGTTTTGGTGTGTGTTGAGCACGCACCAGTAACATACGGAGGCGGCCAAATTGCCACATCCCGGAACTTGGAGGACCCAGCATTTGCCGCCCATGGATAAAAAACGGTTGCCAGCTGGATAGTGTAGTCTGTAGTCCTTACGGAATAAGGGGAGTTTCAAAATGTGAAGTGTACCAAGTACTTGTACAGTAAAGCGGAATTACAAGCAGACGCTGAGTCGGTGAGGCGAGTTTCGATAGCTTGGTGATGTTTCCGTAGTGTATGTTGAGGATGGCTTGGATTTAGCGATGCCACTTCCGCGTCTCGTCTATATCAGCAGATTAGCGAGTAGCTCAGACTGGATCCCCCCTCGTTCTCACTGTTGCAATTCACGCTCTATCCACCGCTGCTGCAGAGGCACAATTGCTCGTCTCGTCTCGCCTCATCTCGTCTCGCCTCATCTCGTCTGGAGCATCCAGAGCCATCACCTCTACCGACTCCGTGAGCAAGAGGAGCGTCATCGCCAGCAGCATGGAGTTACGAGTACAAGTACAAGGGCCCCATGCCGTAGAAGCTCCACCTCTTTTTTTTCTGCCACTGCATCTCGGGCAGGAGCTCTCGCGCATCCAGTACCCCACCTCTTGACTGCTCGCTCACCCATGTCTGCATTAACAGTGGCACGCTAGAGCAACCCTCCTGGCATCCTCTGGGCCCGAACTCCGTACAGTGGACGCACTGTACTTCAATGTTTCTCGCCAGTTTCCTTTTTATTTCCTCTTTGCGGAGGTGAACAGGACACGACACGACACGACACGACACTGTAAGCTTTTTGACGCCATCCTGGCTCTTTCGTTTTCTTTTTACGAGGTACAGTACGAAATAGCACGTACAGAGTTGGCGGGTCTGTTGAAATTCTTTTCTTTTCTTTTTCTTTTAGGTGCTGAGAAAGAAGCACGCCGGCATCTAACAGGCAGCTGTCACTGCCGGCCTCATCTCCAACCCCCCTCAGGAAAAACGCTTCCTGCTGTCCAGGCCAGGTGCCGTAATACTGTAATAGTGATAGTAGATAGATTGGCTGCATCTGGCCCTCGCCTTTTATCTCTGTCTCTCTCCTGGCTGTAGACTTACGAAAGTGGTGCTACTGCCTGTCTCTCAGTACTTGCAAGCACTAGATAGACTAAGTATGCAGGCAGGTATGCACGGAGCACAGACAGTACGAAAAACACGCGCAATATACGGCGCTCACAGCTCTGTCCAATCATCCTATTCGAACAAAACTCGCCTCCCGTTGATAACATGTACACAGTGTTCCAGTAACCCATATCCGCACGGTCCACACCACCCGTTTTCTCAATCGCGAGATTCGCAGCAGCGTCCCGCACAGTGCGACGGTGGCCAGGGTTTGTCAGCGAAGTCTCTGCACGCTCCATAATTCATCGCAACCCTAGGCTGTTAGTGCGCAGGAAGCCCAAAAAGGCCCCAAGAGCAGCCCAGCCAAGCAGCACCCCCAGAAGGGTCAGAGCCGCCGCCCGCCTTCTTTTTTCTGCGCCTTCGTTTTTCACAACGTCATCTCTGACGTCTTCCTTCCACCATCGTGCACTCTTCATCACCACCTCAATTTACAGCGATTCTCAACGCAGCCTTCCGCCCCCCGCATAGCTTCAGTGCCCGTCTAGCGGCACGAGACTCGGGGGATTCTTTCAATTTCAATTTCATTATTCCGTGATTTGCAGCTTTATTCGACAGCCTGCACGGCGACCTCGAATTGGTCCTTTTTTTTCCGGGCCGAGCTTTTTCTGCACTTCTCTCTATTAACTCCTAGTGTGAGGAATAACGCCCCTCAAAAAAATAGAGACCCGACTACCACGCTGGGCTGCTTGAAAGTTTGTTTAAATTAAGAGCAACAGAGGAAAAAAGTTACCAGCAACGCGCCATCTCAACGCAAAACAGCCCCAACATATCCACCGCCGCAGTTCTGCCTCCACGCTACTCTGCCTCTGACCTCATCCTCCCAGATTCGTCCTTCTCTTTTTACTTGTCTCTGCCAGAACTAAATCCCAATATCTCTGTGCAATTCCTTTTGGCTTTCCCCCACATACGCGGTAGCTTTACGCCCCCCTTTGCACTGTCCAGTGGGATAATACATCATCGTCATCATGGGGACGACTGTGACCGACGTAATTGAGTCCAAGTCCCCTAAGCAGTCCCTCTCCCCCACACGGAAAGGTAAGCCCTTTTCTCTTTCGTCTTCCCCTTTGCGGTTCCTGCATCGTCATACCTTCTCCTTACACTACACTTGCTACTCCTACACCGTCGTCATCGCCGCCATTTCCTTCAACACCGTGTACTACCTGCTCCGTCACCGAGACTCCAATTGTCCGTTGTCGGCCATTGTTGTTGTCTTGTTCCTGTCATACTTACAAAATATTCTGCCTCGCAGGTTCCATCATCAGTGCGAAGATCGATTCTCTCACCAAACCGGACACTGCGTCCAATGCTCCGGCGACCAAGCCGCTTGCACCACCGCCTCGACCAGGACAATCACAACAAGGTTCTAACACTCCGGAATATTTCGCGCCTCAGGTTACCGGAGGCTCCCTCAGCCTGGAGCCCAATCCGTTTGAGCAGTCGTTTGGGGGTGGTGGTCCAGAAACTCCTGGAGGAACCAAACTCCCCAGCGTCGCTGCCCTGACGTCTCCATCCTCTCTCTTGCCCGGGAGCAACGCGACTCCCTTCAATTGGGGTGGAGGCTCCCTACGGACCGGTCCGCTGAGCCCTGCCATGCTGTCCGGGCCTACCGACTACTTTGGCGACACGCATCACCTGCGCGGCGGCTTTCCCACACCCAACGAGTCCTCCCTGCGTACCGGACTGACTCCGGGCGGGAGCGGGTCCATGTTCCCGGCCCCGAGTCCCAACTCTGCTCTCTTTGCGCAGCTGGCCAGTGGTGGTGCTACTCCTAGTACACTTGATTTCCATCGAACGGCCCTGAGCGCTGCCGCAAAGCGCGACCAAGCCAACGGCCTTTCTCGGGCACAGCCCCCGGCACCGCAGCCACAGGCTGTTACGTCCCAGCCTCAGGACCTGACTAACGGCGCCGTTATTCCTAAAGTCGAAGCTAAACCTGCATCCGGGCCTTTTGATCCCCACGATAACGACGCGGCTAACGGGCTATTTATGCTCGCCCAAGGCGCTCAAGGGAGGAACGGAACCCAACCCACACCTCAATTCACAGTCACAACCGCCCCCGCCGCGCACGCACACCCAGCTCCTGTGATCCAACCCAATATGAACTCATCGCCCCCTATGGCCAACATCAAGGTAGACCCAAGGCGAGGTGCTAGCGAAATTAGCAATGGCTCGGACGAGAGCGACCAGAAGCCGCAGACTCGAGCCAAGGGCAAGAAGAACCCCCCAGCCGCCAATGGCAGGAGGAAAGCCGACGAGATGCCCGCCAAAGCACCGCCCGCCAAGAAAACCAAGGCCAACAGCGGCGCGCCTAGCAGCATCGGTGACGATGAAGAACCCTCCGAAGATGATTATGATAAGTTTGACGACTCCGGTCCTGGAAAGTCGAAGATGACGGATGAAGAGAAGCGTAAGAACTTTTTGGAGCGCAACCGGTATGTTACAATTTTCTCATCAAATATCCTGATATACATCGATTATGCTAACCTATTCTCTCTCCAGTGTGGCCGCTCTTAAATGTCGACAGCGCAAGAAGCAGTGGTTGGCAAATTTGCAGACTAAAGTCGAGATGTTCAGCAGCGAGAATGACGCCTTGACGCAACAAATCACACAGCTGCGGGAAGAGGTTGTCAATCTCAAGACTCTTCTGCTTGCGCATAAAGACTGTCCTGTCACCCAGCAACAAGGTCTTCATGGTGCTTTCATGTCCCAGGTGGTTGAGCCTTTCAACCCTCAAATGAACCCTTACGGAATGGCGGCCCCAATATCCAACCAACAGGTCATGGCTGGCCAGGGCGTCTCGCGTTTTTCTTAGGGTGCAAATGCGTCCAAAGTTCCGGTCAACAGAGATCTTGAAACTCTAAACAACCGGCTTCCTCAATTTTGCCTATAGCCTATGACATCATACATGCAGATCACGAGGAATGGCACGCATGCATTACACATCATTTCCCTTGTATAATTAAAACAATGTCAAGGGCGAATGAATCGGCGGAAGAAGTATTCGCCTTTGGCATGGGTTACTGGACAGCATTTCTGAAGAACTTGCCCTTCCTTATTTCTTCTTCTTTTTTGGCCCTTCCCGCACCACATGTGGTTGTAGGCGGTGCCTTGACCATTTTTCGGGGCTGTCCCACCCCCGAATCTTCAATTCACATTTCTCTCTTCCCCGGTATTACTTTACAATGTACGTAAATAGTGGCAAGGCAAGGTATACACACGTCAAAAGGTGTTGGGCTTGGGCGGAACCTGACTGGAGTTTTGACGGCGCTTTGGTTGAATTTCTGTACTCTCTCATAGGAGATGAGGTGGTACTTGGTGTTTCATGGTTTGAATTTTAGGTACTCTGTAGCTTAGAAAAAAACGGAAGCTACATGATTGCCTGTTGGGTGCCACCAGCTAGACAGTGGGGGGAGATGTCTAGAATGGGACAAATGCATCGAAGAGTTTTGTTAATTTTGATACTTGATACAGTCTACAGTCTACAGTCCAAGAGAATTGTTGCGATTGTTATGAAGCAAGCAGCGAACAGGATGTGCTTCTGTAAATGGTGATTGCTTTTAATACGGTGCATGCCTGACGACGATTTAGATAAATATCTCTACTAGCCCCTTCGATGTTTGTCTTCCTAGTAACTAAAGCTAACATTTCATGATTATTTTAAATTCCTGTTCTTATTTATCGTATTATCAAAGCAATGAATGAAGTCGAGTTTTAGTGTTGCAGATGATGTCTCTCGCTCAGTTTGTTCAGCTACCCAAGCTCCGCTAGCCAATCAGATGCCGCGATGATGAGACCGAGGGGGTGGGGTAGTGATTATCCCAAAATGGCTTAGCGCCGACCTTGGAAAACCGTACCTCTCTCATGCTCCTAAAAGTAAACACTGCTTGAGCAAAGAAAGAACACTTTGGCAGTCTCTCGACGAATAAAACTCGACTTTGGTCCGGCAAAGACGGAGCAGCGCATGCGCATCATCGATAAAGGCTGGATCCTACAGGTTTCGCATCGTTTACGCGGGAATTTTTTGCGATTGCGCTTCAGCCTAGTACGGCGGAGGACGACGAGCGAAACGCGCGCAGGCATTTGACGCGACAAGGCTGAAAACCAGCCAGTACCTCTCCCGCTTCATCAGCACACGCGACTTTTTTTACTCGACGGCGGCAACCTTTTTTTCGCCGCTGGACCTGGGCGCAAAACCCCACGCCTCGCGACGGCAGCCTTTCAATCTCTCATGCGATCCACCAAGAGGAGCTTCCGAAGAAGCCATCCATGACGACTCTCATTACCCTTCGACAGCCGCTGGAACTTCTTAGCATGAACGACCAGCCAGTGCGCCGATCAAAGCGCCAGCCGGGTTCGTTGGCACATTAACCAGGAGAAGGGAGACAAAAATGCTGACTAGACGAGCAGCCGCCGATTACGAACAAGATGACGATTTTCAGTTTGTACGGAAATCCAAGAAAGCGAAAACCGAAGAGCCGGCGCAACCCGTAGCTCTTCCTGTGAGGAAATCGACAAGGGGGAGACCACCATCAGCAGCGACCGTAGCAGCGAGGGAGCGGGCGGCGAGAGAGTCAATTGGCGGCGATGAGGAGGTAGAGCTGATAGCGGTGGAGACGGCCCCGAGGTCCACGGCAACAGCAAAGAAATCTTCCTCTTCAAGGCGAAAAGCGTCTAGCGACGCGATCCAGGACGAGCCGCCCGCGAAAGTATCAAAACGAGGGACGAGAAAAAGTACGCGGCTGTCAAGTGACGATGCAGCACCGGAAGAGCAGCAGCAGCAGCAGCCTCCGCCACGGACGAATGGCGCGTCGAGCAGCCAGAGCCGCAGCAAAAAGACGGCAAAATTAAAAGCACCACCACCAGTGATACAGGAGGAAGAGGAAGACATGTCAATGGCGGAATCGCCGGTGCATGAGACGTCAGCTGAACCCACCAAGATTGCACTGCCAATGAGCGACACGCCCATCATCAATCGCAATAAAGAAATGCGCAAAAAGGGAGGGAACGGCAACCGAAGAAGCAGTCTGGGATCCCGTGGACGGAGAGCGAGCTCGTTAATCGAGAGCGGGCAAACGGCTATTCCTCACCGTGAAGTTAGCACAACTGCATTTTACAAGCATATTGAGGCGGATTTGCTAGAACCGCGGCGGATGAAACAGCTGTTAATATGGTGCGGCGAACGAGCACTGTCAGCAAAGCCGCGCGGTACCTTGAACTCTGGCGCAGTTCTTGGAGGTAGGGGCTTCTTTATTACTATTTTTCTTCCAGCTACGTGAGACAAGTCGTTTAGGACTCCCTTTTTGCTAATTGATTCTATTTCAGCTCGTGCGATTCAAGACCAGCTGCTTAAAGATTTTGGGTCACGATCGGAGTTTTCGGACTGGTTCAACAGAGAAGACAACGTGCCCAAAGCACCAGTCATACTGAGGCCAAATCCTAGGAACACTGAACTGGATGAGAAGCTGGCAACCTTGGAGGCAAATGTCAAGAGGCAAGTCGTCTTTTGTGATGTACTCAGCTTATGAGCTACAGGCTAACTCGACCTAGATTACAAGAAGAAAAGAAAGCGTGGCTAGCAATACGGAAACCACCCCCAGAACAACCACCTCTGTTCACGCCGCAAGAGAAAGATGCGGAGACGATCACATTGCCCGATTTCGACTTGCTAGACCCCGATGAAGGTCAAATCAGAGGCTTTCTCGTTGATGAAACCAATACCTTTGCTAGCATACGATCACAGACGCAAGCGCGGCTACGGCACATTCAATCATCCCTCGAGTTCGAAGTGGACCAGTTGGCAGACAGCGTGCATAAGCTGGAGCAGCGAGTCAAGGTTGCGGGCCAGGAAGCCGACAGAGTACTAAGCCTAAGCGCTGTGAGGTTACGAGAGCGGGAAGAGAGGGAGAGGAAGAGTGCAGGGACCAAAGACATGCCCATAATGGAGGTGTTGAGGAGCTTGAGCAGCATACTACCTGAAGGAGGAGGGTGATGATTTGTGGAAGTTGAAAAAGAAAAAAAGAGCAAAAAAAGACTACCTTTTCTTATCACCCTTCTATCCTTCCATACGCTTCTTGGCTCCTCATAAACGCCCTTCTGCTTCATCCGCCATTATTCATGATACCCTCCCTCCTTCCCAAGGCCTTACGAGAGGGCTACAACACGGAATCCTCCTTTTCTTTTTCTTTTTTTACGAGACATACTGATGATGAGACGAGACGGCGAGGCGCTCGGTTTTGATTTGATGCATTTTCCGCCCTCTATTTTCCTCACTTTCTTTTTCTTTTCTCTCGTTGGCGGACTGGTGGGCCGGTTGGTTTGATTGGGGGCCTGGTTTAACCAGCCTTTTGGTCTGGCCTTTTGTTTTTCTGAACTTTTTGCTAGATTGGCGGGCGGTTCTTTTTATTTATTATATTGACGAGGGAGGCAACTGGGTGAAATTATATACCAATTTGATTGGAAAGGTGAGAGGATGGGAGCAGCTGGTTGATAGATGGGAATGCAGAACGGGAGTAGAAAAATGGGCAGCAGCATGATGAGGTGAAAGGGTGGGAGAGAGGGAAATAGGAGAGCGTGTTATCTACCCTTCTTTTTTTTGGTTGAAATGAGAAATTGGTAGTGACTTGATTTGAATTCCCCCCTTTTTGATAATTTGACTGGAGTTTTGTAGTTGGCGTTTTATTTTAAAGGACGGAGCATACTGCTAATAGAGCCACATCACTACGTGGATGTTCATGAGTCTTAAGTTTCTTTTATTAAATTGGAAAAAAAGGTTCTTCTCGCGTTCTCCCTTTTCTTTTTATCCTTCTCATCCCGATGGCTCATACATCATGATATAACAAACGCCGGCACATATCACCACTTCCCCTCCCCCTTTTCCCCACCTTCTCTATTCATCCATATGCTACATGGAGCAAAGCCACAGCCATGTAATAGTAACGCTCCAAACCCTCCAGCCAGCTCCTCCTCCTCCTCTCTCTCTCTCCTTTTCGTCATTTCTCCGCCAAATTTGTGATTAAAAAAGGGTACTCTAAATCAAGTGCTTTGACCGGAAGTACGCCCTCAGGTACATAATCTGCCAGGCCCACAGGATGACCAGCAGCCAGGTGGTGCCGACGCCGAACCACTTGACGCGGTTGTTGGTGCTCTCGTTTGTGTCGCGCAGCTTCTGCTCGCGGGTGCGGAGGTACTCCATCTCGCGGACGACCTCGCCGGTCAGCTCCTCGATGCGGCGCAGCTCGGCCTCGACGGGCTTGAGCTTCTCGGTGGCTTGAATGGCGGACCAGTCCTTGGCGTCGGCGCCGATGTCGATGTCGAGCTCGACGACGCGGAGGTTGATTGCGGGTTTGCCGGCTGGAGGGGGGAAGTGTTAGTAAAAGAAAAAAAGGGGGGATTGTTTGAATTGAAGGTTAGAGAAGGGGGGGTTAAAACATACGGCCAACCATCAGGTTCTCGAAGCAAACATCAAAGGCAGCGTCAGCGTGGGAAGTAAAGACGATTCTGGATTCGCCCGCAACGTCCTTGGCTCGGCCATATTCGTTGCCAATGGCATCACGAACCTAAAAGAAAAAGACGTTAGCCAGCTTGTTCTCTGCATTTTTTGTGTGCCTTCACCCCTCTCCCTCCAATCCAACAAGACATACATGAATGTTGACCAACATGCCGTCTCCCTTGTAGCCGTCCACCGTCGACGTCACAACCACCAACGTATCGCTGCCCACAAAGTTGCGGACGCATCTCTCCTTCTTGAGGTTCTCGCCGCCAGAGTGGGCGATCAGGTCGAACTTGAGAGCGTTGGCGGCGCTGACGAGCAGCAGCAGGCCGCAGAGCCACCGCATGGGCGAGAGGGCCTTGTGCGCCATTGGCCGGGTTTGTATTCGAATTTCCAGTTCGAGAAGGGCGGAACTTTATGTGTGTGATTCGTCGGTGGAAGTCAAGGTCGATCAAGCAGGCAAGCAATTAAATCAAAGCCGGAATTGGGAAACCTTTTCCAACAAACCTGTTGTCTATAATAAGAACTTCCCAGCCCGCAAAAGGTAAAGGTGTCGCGTTCGGCAAGCTTGCTGCTGTGGCTTGATAGCAGGGGGGATCCGATAAAGGGAGACGGGGGCCAATCAGAGGGGCTGCTGGATTAAAGCCGGGCATCACGTGTGGGGCAGCAGCCTCGTCGACTTTTGGAACGCCGCAGCCTTGGCGCCTCTTTTTTGTTGACTGCATACATTACATATTCGTACTTCCTTTGATATCTTGTTTGAAAGCTGCGAATTCTAGCCACGATGCCTAAGTGTATGTATTCTCCCTTCTCTCATCTCCAATCGATCAATTAACCAAAAACTAACGCATTCGATCACAGTCTTTTGTAAGCTCACCAATCGCTAACCTGAAACCGCCTCCGCGACGCGCTCATGTCACCATTCTAACCACCTCGTCCTCTCACAAAATAGGCGATTACTGCGATGTCTACCTCACGCACGACTCCATGTCCGTGCGCAAAGCACACAACAGCGGCCGAAACCACCTGCGCAACGTGGTAGACTATTACCAGCGTTAGTCACGGCGAAACCTCCTCCTCTTGTCTTATCTCTCGCCACTGACTTTGGATCGGTTTAGAAATCGGCCACGAAAAGGCCCAGTCTGTCATCGACTCTATCACCTCTTCCTACGCTGCCGAGGGTCAAGCCCACGCGAACCCGATGCTTCTTCAGAATCAGCCTGGCCATGGATTCCCGCCGTTTGCTTTCCCTGGTGGTATGCTATACCCTGAGCACCTCCTGAGTCCTTCCTTCGCCTTCTACCTCCCAGTTTAAAGGATGAAATAGATGGAAGAGAAGAGAAGAGAAAATGCAGAATATAAACTGACTTTGTTGGATTATTAGGCATCCCTCCACCCTTCCCAGGCATGCCTGGAGCACCCCCCGGACAGTTTCCCCAAGGTCTCCCGCGTATGTTTGCTTTCTATCCCCCTCCCCTATATCCGAGTTCCGCCAACTCTAACCTGAGCTTACAGCACCTCCCGGTGGTCGCAGCATGCCTCCCTTCCCCCCAGGCCCCAATGGAATGCCTCCTATCCCTCCCAACGGCCTTCCATTTCCTCCACCCGGCGGCCTTCCGTTCCCCCCTCCAGGTGCACCCGGAGGCGTTGGTCTCCCTCTGCCAGGTTTCCCCGGCATGCCTGCACCGGGACAACACGCGTTTCCACCTCCTGGGGGTTTACCGCCACCTGGTTTCCCTCCCGGTGGGCCTCCAGGACAAGACAGGCGATGAGCTGGATTTGGGCTTTTAAGTCAAGGTGCTATATCTATATGGTAGGAAACAGGGATAATAACTGGCGCTTGGGGCGTTTTGCGTTTTCTGGGATTTAAAAAGCACATAAACCAGTTCAAGTAGACTGAAGATGGAAGCCATCAGATATATGACTATAGCTTAACAAAAAAAACTTGATATATCAAACGTACATGCACAGCAAGATACCATCTAGGAAGGCTAATTCTATCATAGACCCAAAAGCATTGCTTGCAATCTCATTCCATCCATTCTCGTCTTCAAAAATTAATTAATGCATATAACATATAAGAACATCATTTCGTCAGCAAAAAGAAAAGGAAAAGTAACAGCATAACATCAATAAGATTTCTCGCCCCCCCTTTCTTCTATAATACAGCTAAACAGCAAAAAAAAAAAAAGGAGGAGGGGAAAAACAAAAGTAAAAGGAGGATAAAAAAAGGGCATTTCATTCGTTCCCAGTTCGTTTCATATTTCAGAAGCACTCTAGCCAACCCCGAAGTTCTTTAGATTCCGTGTTCTTCATGCAAGGCACCTAATATGGCCAGCGACATCGCAAAAAGAAAGAAGAAGAAAAAAATAGCACAAAAGCGCAGCTCTTGTATCAGAGGATGTCATCTTGATAGGAGCAAATTAAAAGGAGGCGTTGAAACTCGAAAAAGTGCTCCAGAGTCGTTCATATTGTCCACAGCAGCCCACTTGAAAGAAAGAGGACTGGTTGTGAAGTTCCAATCTTCAAAGTCATCAAATCATCAAATCGTTGCAAGAAAAAAAAAGTCGTAATGCAGAATGCCCAGCTTTCTACTCGTGGTGTTCCCATCATTTCATCTTCAAAAAAAAAATCAGTCATCTTTATCGTCGTTCTTACTCGCGTGAAAGAAGAACGCCAGGAAAGAGTAGAGAGGCCTTTTCACTAAACGTCTTAAAACTGATGAGCTGTACCATCCTGAGCTGCCCAGTTACCGCGTCTGATTACTTCTCCAACGCCGTCTCGAACTTCTTTCGGTCCGCTAATCATCTGCCTCAGTCTCTGCGATCGTTTCTCGCGTCTTCTGTCGCTTATCCTTTGGGGAATATTTTGAATATCTTCCAATTTGCTTCCAATGGAAAATCGCCGTGAACCCATAGGTCGGCTAACGCTACGGGTTCGCCAGAAAGGTTTGCGAGGTTCTTCATTCACAGTAGATCTTTGTTTCTCACTTCGGCTTTGTCGTCGCCTCATTGACTCAGTACTGACCCTGCGGCGTACGATTCGCAGATTACCGCTAGAGGTCCGTCGAATTGTTCGGCGCTGGGGTCCATGTACGTCATCAACGTGATACTCTTGTGTTGGCAGAATTGCAAAAGTCTGCTTCACCTTTTGGCTAAAGCTCCTTGCTGGCCTGCGCGGACGATTATCCACGGGAGGGTACCGATAGACTTCATCTTCACGCTCATAATCATCATCGTAATCATCATTTTCGTTGTCATTATCATCCATAGGTTCAGAATCCTCATCGCTGATCCATTGCGGGCGCCAAAATGGGTGTAGCTTATCTTCTTCGCTTGGTATATCGTTGTCTCTATAAAGAGAAATATCACTGTCGTCGCGATTTCTTCGCGACAAAGAAAACCTCCTGGCAAGAAAGCCTACTCCTCTTGAGCTTGGCACGTAGTCGATCGAGTGACGACGTCGACTAAACGCTCTCCTAACGATGGAAGGCCGCCGAGGAGGCTTCTCTTTCAGCGATTCAAAATAATTTCCTTGGAGAATAACCCGCTCGGCCGCAGGTGTCATGCCCGATGGTGTAGCAGGAATAAAATTGATCGCAGGCGGGTGTCCAGGCGGGTGTCCAAGGGGCTGCCTTGGCGGCTGAGGTGGAGCTCGCGGGTTGCGCAAAGGAGAATCCACCTCGAGCGAGGAGAACCTTTTCTGAGGAGGAGTTACGGGTATCTGCTCATAAGAGTTCGTCATAAACTTAGGAGGGCTGGAAATGCGCTTCGCTACCACCACCTCGGATGGTCGGTTTGAATGATCAACCATAAGGACAGATGAGTTTTGATGAGGAAACATATGAACAGCAAGAGCTTCCGATAGCTCTGGAGCTGTGGCACACGTCTCCATAGATGCAACCGAGAACGGTGTGTTTCGCAGTGGAATCCTCTTTACCGATAGCACATCGTCGTGTTGGTTAAATCCAAGGCTGTCAAACGGTTCATCTCTCTCTAAATCTTTCGTTTCAGGAGATATCGGGGATATCGAGGGTGTGCTTGGGCAGATGATGCGCACTTCCTGACTGAAATGACGGTTGACTTGCTGTTCGATCGAAGCGCTATCAACTTTGACGCTGCTAACTTTAACGCTGCTAGCATTGACGCTGCTAACTTTGATGCTGCTAGCATTGACGCTGCCAGCATTGATTGATCCAGCTCTGGAAATGTTGCGGCTCGTTGGAGCAGAGAGCGATGAGGATCGTTGCGGAATCGTTGGAGGAAAGTCAATTGTCCTTTCAGAACCATCAGATTCGGAATATGCTCGACTCCGGCGAGCAGGTCGCTCAAAGACAGGGCCAGAGTTCGTGGAGGGCGGAGGGTCCGGAGCAGGAGCTGAGTGAGTGCTCTTTGCCTTGTCCGAGTGCCTACTAGAAGTGGATCGAAGAGAAGGCTCTTTGCTCCTCGGGCCCCTCGAAGATCGTCGACCGGGGACTATGACGACCGGTATAGCGCCACTTTTCCAAATCTCCTGTCTTGCGGTTCTGCTAGATATAGATCTGTTTGTTGAGTGTGTCACAGTGGAGACGTGACTCTCACGGTCAAAGGGTTCCAGCTTCGGACTCTGTGTGGTCTTGGGGCCCTTTGAGGTTTCATTCAAGTCTGCGGTTTGAGCGATCAAGCCTGCATCTTCTCTGTCATCAGTGACATCTCTCAAAGTACTTTGCTTTCGCATATGGCGCAAGGTTCTCTGTCTTTTCGGGGGTCCATCCACCAGAAGGACCTCGACAACAGTCGATGAAGACTGGCTGGATGTGCTTAGTGGCCGTGCATCTCGCTTTGTTATGGCTTCCACCTGCGGATGAACCAACTGGGCGGGCTTTCGATCATCGTGCCTCTTCGAAGATGAGGCTACAGGTGCAGCCTCTTCAAGTCGCATTGTGCGCACAGCCTTCGTGGCGCCTGTAGGCGCAACAGACATTTTGTCTTCGACAACAGGACCATGGTGTAGAATTGGCCGTGACGCTCCCGAGGGTCGACGTTGGTACTGGTGCTTCTGTGACATTATCACACTGGCTAAGCGAGCATCTTGCGAAAGCCCAGCTTCAAGAGCAGCGTTCTGTTTACTAACGGGTTCAGCAATTTTGCCTTTCGCTTTTGGTGTGCTATCACCTCCTTCTGACGCCACATCTTTCCCTAGTGTCTTGTCTAAAGGAGTTGATGGTCGTGCCGCATCGGCAGTAGCAACCTTGGTATTAGCAGAACGAGTGATGGTAATTTGCGAGGTGGTGGAAGCCCTGCGAGGCCAACCAGTTGGTCTCTCAGCTTCATCCTCTGAAGAAGAAGTCACTTCCTCGCGAGCGGTGATGAAGGACTGGGCCCTCGACTCTGGCCCCTGGGTGCTCCCCGAAGCCATGCGGTCCTTTATGCTCGGACGCGGCGCTTTAGCGAGGTTTACGGGATGCGGTGGGGTGACTTCTGGCGTCGGAGGACCGCGCTGATCGGGAGGCGTGGCCGGCGGTCGGTTCGCGACGACATTCGGCAGCCTAACGCTATTTTCGGTGTCCGTCGGGCTCGATGGGGTGGCTGACTGGCTGCTGGAGGATGCGTTTGAGTGCGCGGGCGGCGTTGGAGGCAGATCGGGCCCGGTGCCTATTCTCCTGAGCTGGTGCTTCAGCAGCTGAGGGTTCATCGGGCGAGGCGTCGAGCTTAACATCGGGTGAGGCGTCGAGCTTCTAGGCGCCATGACTCCGCTAGATAGATGGGAGCTTTGCGCCATGCGCCTAGAGCCATCGTGCGCCTGGTCGTTGTGCGGCCGAGGCAAAACCCTGTGCTTCTTGAACTGGCGCGGTGCCGCAGGCTCAGCTGCAGAGCTGCGGTTCCTTTGGGCTGGCGCCGCCATCATGGCAATGGTAAGGCTGTTGCACGCTTCCAACTAGCAAAAGAAGCGCAGGCTGCCACTAGTAGTGTATTCGCGGACTACGTGGCGGCGGCGTGGTTGAGACAGGGGCCGCTTTGCATGATGATGGACGAGTAGATCGTGCTGGGCTCGATGGCTTCAGGCAATTGGCGGGCTCAAGTGGTCGAGCGAGACGAGAATGTGGCGCGCTCGTGGATGGCCAGACGGTACTGGATGATGAACCAAGCGAGCGAGAGTCTGCTGGGCATCCAAAAGAATTATGCAGCCAATCTGAGACGAGGAAGCAATAGCAAGCAAAGCAAAGCAGGTAAGCAGAAGGGAAACCCGGCTGAGTTTGCGTCAAGCGGTCCAAAAAAATAAAAAAAAAATTGCCGTGCCGTACAGCTCGCAGTGCTGAGGCGACGGGTGAGACGCTGATGAGGTGATAATTGGATGTTGGGAGCGCAAAGCGAGGGAAGAAGAGAAAGCAAAAAGGACGAAGCTGGAGAACAAAGAAGGAGCCCCGTGGCCGCCAGCCTTGGTTCAAGGCTCGTTCCGAATGCAGCAGGGCCTCGCAATCGCCAGGTTCACGATGCAGGGGGTGACACGGTGACGATCGACCGATGGGACATGACGGATGCGATTCGTCAGGCGGAGTGAAGCAGAAAAAGAGCTGCAAGCGACTGGAGATGGAGCTGAAGAAGAAAAAAAGAGGGCACTGGGTCTGCCTAGTAAGTGACGATATGCAAGAGACAGAATGAGAGTCTTTAGGCGGGGCTGGCGAGCAGAAGCAGATGCAGAGGGAGAAGTACCAACTCTTTGTTCACATTTCATTTCATCACCCTTTAGCCGGACGGCAAAGATATAATCACTATCACTACTCCTCCAGTAAAGGACTATTACAGGTACTTCGTAATGAGTTGGTGCTAACCCAACAGCGCTCTCATTCCAGTATAGCCGTCAGGTGCCTTGTGCCCACCACACCTCCAGCTTTCAATTCAATAGCGGCCCCAGGCGCTAAAGGCGCTGTGGCAGTCGAGCCTTAGCGGATGGAAGCATTGATACGGAGCATCTCTTTGTAACAAGCACTGTTTCAACAACTTCGAGGAAGAAGAAAGAACAACAGAAATCAAAGCAACTTCAGAATGGAGAGTAAAATTGTTTCTTCATGCTACTCGTATATGCAAAACCCCAAACATGCACTCTGCCCTCCCGCCATTTCCTCCACCATGTTTTGCATACACCATTTTTAACCACCTGCTGCTTATGACCACCAGTCAGGCAACGTTTCATATTACTGCAACTCCGTAAATGCAAAACCCACTCTGAGCACAGCCAGCTGTCAGGACATCGTCGATTTTTCTGTTTGTTTCTCTCTTCTTTTCTCGATACAGCTCTTCTCACCATGGATACCTAAACTCGACTTGTTTCCCTCCCAGCTGTTGTCATGTGCATAGATAACGAACAGAGAGGCATTTAACTCCTACAGTCGTTCAGGTCCAATTCAATGAGGTGCCACCACCACACTATCGAACGTCCTTTCCACCCATCCGCGACGGCGCGAGCCTAGCACCATTCCATTTTGCTCCTCTCCTGAAAAGCGTTACCACACCAAGAAAAGCTACCGAAAATAGCTCCATCAGTGGTTTCTATATCCCCCCTCCTCATCCCCTCCTCAACTAATTCACAAGGGTAGGAAGAGAGATCAAAGGCATCCCCTACCCCTTGCTATCAACTCACTATTCAAGTCTCTGAAAGAAAAATTCTGCCATTAATCACCAGCATACGTAATATACGAGGCACCCCGTATGAATTCAATATTAATGAGATTCAATCCCAAAAGAGTACTCCGTACCTAGATAGCATTACCACGCCACCAAGGGTCCAAAATAAATGCAGGTGGCTGGGAGCCACGCCGCTCTAGCCTCTTAATGACATTCCCTCTGCCTGCCATAATCTTGCTAGAAGCCGCTCCGATTTGTCGAGCTAGTACCGCCCGAGCAGAGTCGCACAAAAGGGTAACTATATTGCGTCGATCCAGTGCGCCCATCAGCTGTCTATACGGATTGCAATATGCTCCGTAGTCTCTCCCCAGCTTCCTTTCTTGGAATGCATAAGGGGCACGGTTGGTGCGGGCTGCCAACTTTTGACAAGCAGCAGCGCCACCATCACGAGTGCAAGTGAGATTGTCTGGTTCAATACGAAGTACAGGTAGAATGTATGTCACCCATTTGTTCCCAGCCACTAATGGAGGATATTTATCCCCCACAAGTCGCCCATCAAGTACACATTTAGATATACCAGAGCAGCTTTATTTTTAGTACATAGTCGTTATATCTTCCAGATATTCCTCATGAGGTAGCGAGCTACAATAATGCATCAAGCGAAGCCGCCTTATTAGTTGAAAGCCCTTGTCTAGCACCAGTGCCATTTCTACTCCTTCATCCTTGCTCCTTACACACTGAGTGATTAGTTGATGTTGAACTGCTTGATCAGCTCCACCAACTTGTTGCCCTCTGTGTTATAATCCAACAATGACGCACTCATCACTTGGTATCGCACCCTATAAATTTGTCAGTTCATCATATTCATAAAAAAAAAGGAAATGAATCGGAAACCCACCTCTGAGCATCGCCAAAGTTGTCCATCTTGGCTCTACATCTGAAAGTCAGTTTCTTGCAGTTTACCGCTTCAAACGCCGCCATGAACTTGGCATCGTCGTTCTCCTTGAGTTCCATGAGCTCGTTGGCAGATATGCCCACTACTATCCTGCCGGTGTCGTCGAAGCAGCTCAGCCACTGGTGACTGGTGTGGTCAGCCACGTTGAGTTGCAGAATGTAGCGGTAGTCGGGCTTATCGTGTGACACATTGCACTTCTCGCACTGCCATGTACCATCAGGCATAGATGTGACCTTTTTATTGCATCCTTGGTTAGAGCAAGCAGGGTAACAAAAGTTGTCCTGCTTCACGAAAACAATGGTGGCCTTAATGGTATAGTATGCCTGGTCGTCCACGCCAAGATTCTCGTCCTTGACCTGGGAGATTGTCTTGATTTCTTCCTTTCGGCCTGTCGCTCCGGCCACACCAGCCAGACCCTGATGAGTGGCAAAAGTGTCCGTTCGGCCAGCGGAATCATACCAACCCTTGAGGCGATAGGCGTCGGGGATATCGGGGTTGACAGTCATGGTTCCTGATGATAGAAGACTTAGGCTCTTACCGCCAAAGTCTGATACTTTGGTGCCCTTGAAAGCCACCACTGACTCTGGGTTGGCGTCAAAGGCGCTTGCCGTCTTGCCCCAAATGGTGACACGCACTGAGTAGCCGGTATCATCTACCAAGGTCAATTCACGTTTCTGGAAGGGTCGGCCATCCTTCTTTGACGTGATTTCGCTGACTTCAGCAACTTCCTTCAGTACACCAATCACATCGACGGTGCTGTCTTTTTCAACGCTCTGCAGTTCTTGAATAGAGCAAAAGTTGAACCTGAGCTGGGGTACGTTGGTCTGATCCTCTGCCTTTTCGACGACTGTCTCTCGCTCAAAGGCAAGCTCGTAATCGTTTGGCAGGTTGCTGAACTGCTTCTTCGCCAGCGAGACTCTGCAAGGGCTAGAGATGTAGTAGACGGAGCCCTCCTGGAGGATGTCATAAAAGGCGTCACACTGGTCGTTGAAGCCAGTAGCCTTAATCTCGCCGCTCTCATCAAGAAGGTTGACGCTGAAGAGCTTTCCCTCTCCTGTTGGTTTATGCCATGTCTTGATATCTGACTTGAATGTTACGCGAGCCTTTATCGTCCATTTACTGGAGAAGGGCGAAAGGGCCTCGATGGGGTAAATGTTGGCGCCAGCGTGCGTGGATGACCGTGATGGCATTGACTGATGCTGCTGCATCTGTGGCTTGGTATCAACTTCCTCCTTTTTAGCTCCGTAGAAGTCGTTTCCAGCGATCGTAGTTTCGGC
Organism: Trichoderma polysporum; assembly: GCA_030278935.1. NCBI lineage: Eukaryota > Fungi > Ascomycota > Sordariomycetes > Hypocreales > Hypocreaceae > Trichoderma > Trichoderma polysporum. The sequence continues at coordinate 14,369 of JARFTM010000155.1, read as the reverse complement.
CGGTCTGGACTCGAGGACCACCGGGTCGCCAATCCTCTCCTGCACGCCGAGAGACTCGATGACCTCAAGGTCTAGAAGAACTAGGATACTGTCCATTTTGTCAGCCATCTTTCAGAAATCAAGCGCTGGAGGCTGTTCATCTGGCATCTTCTTACTTCTTTCCTTTCAAAAGATTCGGTGTGTACTGCTTCACTCGAGCTATGCAGCCCCTCTCAAGCTTGCCATCGTGAATGACATGGTTGGCCTGGGTAGCAAGCATGGTCTGGACGTAATTATTGCCATCGCTCATAACAAGTCGATATCTATCGCCGCCTTGGCCTGCCGGTGCCATTTGTTTGATCTGTAGGCACTGCATCACGGGCACGGGAAAGAGCTTCGCCGCCTTGTCGGGGTCATTGAAAATGGCACTGCAGCTGGGTCAGTCGGGCGTGGGATAGGAGCAAGACGTGGACAGTCAACTTACTCGATGCAGCCCCGTGATAATGCAGAGTTGGCGTCCATTGTGTGCTGTGATGGTGATTTTGTCTGATCTAGCGATGGTATCTCCAACTTTTGCTTTGACAAGACTGCGGCACACAGCTCTGAGACTCGTGCACTTTCGTCGAGTGCTCTGACAAACCCGCGACGCGTTCTCTTTACGCGTTGAGAGAGAGCGGTCACGTGATGGCGGGGTGGGCGGGGTGTCGCCACCTCAGGTGCGCGGAGCTGTTTGCGGAAGCATTAGACGACCAGATGAGCTTTTCCTCTTGTTGGTTGATAAATAGCACGGCCTAGATGCCTGGTGTATTCTCACTTGATCTATTATAATATTCACTAGTATCTAAAGCTCTAGCAAACACCTAATGCTATGAACGCGTGCCATTTCAGCACCTTACACAAAATGAGTATGCATGTTGAGTAGGTCATCGAAAATGAAGAATAGATACGAATACCTGTAGCTAAATTTCTATGGTTAAGGTTCAAATCTCTCAAAACAGTGGTTAAAACAATAGTAGGGAGGAAACAGGCGCAGTCACTTTCTGGGCATGCAAAACGCAGAAAGATACTTTATCCTTCCACGGGCCACCGTAGTACGGCCAAGTACCTAAACCTTGGCTACTGGACAGCCGCTCCCGTATTTTCCACATGAAACCGCGTGAGGTATGACGTTCCAACCTAGCCGCCGCAAAGCCTCGTAAGACCCATAGCTATCTAAGACAAACAACACGTCAGCAGCAGTCTCCAAGATACTTTCATCATTCAGTATCATATTGCCATTCTTGCTGTATCTTCTCAATAATTTGGCGATATATTCCTTGCGCGCCATTATACACCCATCAGCAGCTATGACAGAGCTTGACCTTGCGACAAAGGCGCCGGAGAGCGATGCGCAAGATGACTCTTCCATAGATACGCCGACACAGTCAAGCCCGATTATGGGGGACCACGAACACTGCGTGACCGATAGACCTGCCCGTTTGTGTGACCCCATTTACATCCTTGGGCATTCTTTGTCACTAACACAACATAGCTGCCGGTCAGGGATCAACCGGTGAAATCATCAAGCTAAATGGCATCGACGTATGTCTAAGTCAAGATCAGCTTTCTGTGAAAAGAAGACATCTAATTTCAGCTGTGCCCAGGTGTACATCTCAAAACCAGCCGATTACCCTCATGCGCCAACCCGCCTACTCCTTCTTCTCACCGGCGGAACAGGTATCAAATCCGTCAATAACCAGATTCAGGCCGACAAGTATGCCTCTGAAGGCTTCCTTGTCCTCATGCCGGACATGTTTGGCGGCGAAACAGCCCCAGGAGGGAAGGATGCTTATGTTGCAGATAATTCGGTGTCTCTTCTTGAACAAGTCAAGCTGAAAGCCGTAGAGATTGCAAAGTCCTTCCTGATCGATATGTGGCTGGCAAGAGTGACAGAAACTAAAATTATGCCAATATTACACAAGGTGATTGAAGCGGCGCACGAAGAGTATGCTGATGCTATCAAGTATGGTGAAGGCATATATGCAGTAGGATACTGTGTTGGAGGTCGCTACGTCCTCCTTCTTGCCAAGGGATCGCACGACAGTGGCAATGACGAAGAATCTGGGATGGTCAAAGTCGGGCCGTATATCAAGGCGGGAGCGCTGGCGCATGCCGCATCGGTGACCCCAGACGACTTCAAGGACCTCCAAGCGCCATTGAGTTTGGTATGTGTCGAGAACGACGCCTTATTCACCGACGAGGTTCGAAAAGTGGGAGAAGACATCATGACGCAGGACAACCTAGAGCATGAAGTTCAAGTATACCCTGGAGTGCCACACGGTGAGTTTACTCCCCTTTATAATCATGGGAGAAGCGCATTGTCTCATCGGTAACAGGATTCGCAGTCGCAGGCCAATACCAGGAATCATCTATTATGGATGCCCAAGTTACGGCATATGAGCAAATGCTAAAATGGGTAAAAGATCATTGATGTCACAATCACAATCATCAGCATGGCAGAGTTTTGACTGTACTCCTTTTTTTGGTTTTTTTTATGTCATTCTTTCTCCAGCGTACTATTTTATAACGCGGGGACGCAATATGGGACGTAATATACCTAAGAATTCATGCTTAATCAATCGTGCAGACAATTTTACCCGAGTTTTTGGCATTCTCCATGTGCTCATGCGCCTCCTGGATCTTGTCCCAGGGCAGCACCGAGTCGATGAAGAGTTTGAGCTTATGTGATTCGAAGTCGGGAATGTACGCCTCCAGCTTATCTCTCAGTTTGTTCTGATAGTCTTCGTCGCGGCTCCGCAAGGTGCTACCTAACACACGAAGGCGCTTGTACACGATCATGCCAATATCCGCATCGGGAGCTTTGCCTCCGCTCATAGTACCCAGGATGAGAATACTGCCGTCCAAAGCAGCCACAATGAGGTTCTTCTGGAAGTAGTCTCCGCCAATGTAGTCAACGATGAAGTCGACGCCCTTGCCGCCGGTCTTGGCCTTGATCTCACTAACCCAGTCCTGGGTCTTGTAGTTGAATGCGGCGGTGGCGCCGAGCTGAGACGTGATGAAGTCAAGCTTCTCCTGGCTACCTGCCGTGGCATAGATTTCAGACGCTCCAGCCGCCTTGGCAAGCTGAATTCCTGCGACAGAGACTCCTGACGCACCGGCGTGCCAAAGGATGCTCTTCCCCTTCACAAATCCTAGCACCAGGTGCAGTGCTTGAGTTGCCGTGATCCATGCCTCCGGAATACCAGCACACTGCTCGTGCGTCAAGCCCTTTGGCTTGTGCAATAGCATCTTGGTGCTCGCGGCGATGTACTCTGCATAGGCGCCACCATACGCCAATCCAAAGACCTCATCGCCAATTTTGAAGCCATTGTGGCCTTCTGGACCGAAGGACTCGATGGTGCCGCTAAATTCAACGCCAAGAGTCTTGGGAGCCTGAGGAGGGGTAGGATAATTGCCATTGCGCTGGAGAATGTCCATGCGGTTGATGCCAAAGGCCTTGACCCTGACGATGGCCTGGCCCGCTGAGGGGACGGGCTTAGGAATGAGATCATTGATGAAGAGGGCGTCACGTCCACCAGATCCGCCCTTGATGTCTGTGAGCGTGTTAGTTTACAGAGGTAGTTGCAATAGTTTCGACGTCATAGTGCTAATGGAAACTCGTACCAATTGCTCTCATTGTAGCAGCCATTTTTTTCTCTTGTCAAATGTTTTTCTGTTATTTAGTTGAAAGAAAAATTGATTACTGTTATGACTTCAAAACTACAGAATACCCCTCAAGCTTTCACAGCCATAGATATTTCGTCCTCTCAATCATTTTATAAAAATCTTGCGTCACAAGCCCACTTGCATGAGGGATGCGGGTGCGCTACCTCAGCCATTAGTAATGTCCCTACCTTTAGTGAGGAGCAGGAGGATAGGATACTCCGACAACTCCTCTTTGCGGGCCATCCTGCCGAATGCCGGCCGACTTTGCCTCGGGAATTGTTGCCCGTTACTCAGAAGAGGCATTCCGCGAAGCTTGGAGTTGTGAAGGTTTGATAGAAACATTCAGAGGCAGCTTGAGTGAGTCTTGGCTCCGTTGTTTTAGGAGGATATGTAAGACCAAGTAAGCACCAAGATTTTTTGCTGCTGCTGAGGCCTTGTGTCACTGGGCTACATATTTGTAAGTCAACCATTCGTCGCATTTGTCAGTATAAAGTAAACGGGAGCGAAAAAAGAAACAGCATGTCCTTTCCCGTTTTGTAGAGGTTTGTTTGCTCCACGATATGTAGTTACAGTTACTATTGGAGGGCGTACGGCGCTCATATGATTTCCGTACTCCGTAATGCGCAGGTTGATAGTGTAGACACGAACCGCAGATGTAATCGCCGATGTCCGACACACCTATTACAATTATGTGTAGCGGACTTAGAGCGGGCTTGTGGTGGACTATAGCGGGCATATAGCATTGGATCCATTTGATGGAGACCAGAATTTTTAACATGACACACATCTTACGTTAAAAATCCTAGGAAAATATAATGCTAAGCATTCAATATCTATATATAGGTAGGTTGTAAACACAAAATATAAATACTAGGTATTATAAGTGTGCTTGAACTTTTGTTCATAGTATATATTATTGTTAAATTATAATGCTGTAAAAATGTAAGTTTAGGTGCGCAATGGGGTAAATACCCAGACTTCTGACACCTTGTTGCACCTAAATGCATTGCGGTATTGACCTTGGACATATAATGAAACCAGCATGACAGCCGAAATACGCCAGTCACCGCCATCCTACAGTTGAGTTTAAGTGATGAAAAACAAAACCGCCGAAACCTGACACAGGCATCATATATGGTACGATTGACCTTGTCGGCATTTCATACGCATGTCTCTTAATGAGCCATTTGAGGAATAGAAAAAACTATTTGTAAATACGCCCCGGTTTTGCCTCCAGCACTCTGAGACTTGGGTCTGAGAAAACATAATGCGACAGACTATCTGAGGGATTTAGCTGGCTAAATGCTGCGGCCGTCGGACAAGATATTGGCCCGTTGGGGTGTGTAAAGTCCCTCCGCCCACTACCATGGCGGCAAAAGCTGGCATAGATAAAGCTGCTATTGTGCTGTTCTGGTAATCTTGATAAGAGTCGAGTTCAATCAAATGAATCAAATCAAATCAAATCAAATACCACTACCGCGACTTTTCACATATTAAGTGCCTCGCACAGCCACTGTACTAGGCGCGGACACCTGCATCTTATCGGAAAAGCCAAGCTCTTAGCTTTATGTTAATGTAGCATTAGCTCCCAAACACGGAGCACATCTATGCATCCCGTCTCCCGAAACAGTCGGCAGCTACTAGTATTATCGCGTGCCATTCGCAGCATCCAGAGTCGGCCGGTCGGGCAGAGGAAATTAGCAAATGCAACCTTGGACCGCGAACCCCAGCGCGTTTGCGACCACAGCGGCCGTTCAATATTCCTGCGAGGCCTTAATCAAAGGCCATGTACTGTAAGGCGGCCGGTGTGGACTCGGACCAGCGAGACAAATGCAGGGGCACTCCGCACCAAAAGCGGGTATTTTGCAGTTTTCTTCTCCTGGAGCGATAGTGCTCGTAGTACTTCGTATACTCCGTAGTAGCAGCAGCAGCAAAAGCTGTAGGGCATATCGCGGAAGAGCCGAGTTGCCGGACTTGGGTTGAGAGTCAAGCTTTTGAAGGCGCTCGGATACCTATCCACTCGGCCGCGTTACAGTGTCGGCTGGTAATTAACCATATTAATTGCCAATGCTGTCTGTAATGCTACTCCATATTTCATACGTGGGGAGGGGGTTCAGTTGCTGCGAATAAGCATGTGTATTCGTATGTGTGCGCTCTCCACTCCATGTTTCCATCAACGAACTTGAACAGATAGAAGTGCTGGTTCGAATAAAGAATCCATATAGGACAAGCGGTGGAAACCTGAGAGCACTTAGGGAGTATCGTAGTTGTGCGAACTTCGTATGAGCATAATTTTTTTTTTTCTTCTCCATGCTTCGTATCTTGATGGAGTCGTTGCTCGTATATAATTATAGAAATGGCAGCTAACGTTAGTGGACTGAAGATCCTTCAGTCTCAGTCGCCATCACGCTCGGCCACGTCGGTGATCGCCGTCCAGGCATGCTAATGCTAATGCTAGTAGCGAATGTTCTCCGAAATACTACTCCGTACTGACACAGAACATCAGGCAAGAAAAAGAAGAAAAGAGCGGTCGATCAGGATCTCTCCTTCAATCGAGATGGATCAGGGGCGCTGCAGGTCAGATGTGGCGCCGGTGATCGTAGCTCCAAAAAGCCAGCGACAGTTGCGGAAACGGACGGCCACACCTTGCAGCGGCAATTTCACCGTCGGTGAGACGCGTACGAGTACTTGATAGGAAGTACGGAGTAATAGGTCTAGTATTACAGCTCAACACTGTGGCGAGATGCGCTCTCTCTCTCCGTGTGTGTGCCTCCCTTGCTTGCGCGCATGAGACACGCATGTGTGTACTTCGTAATGTCTCTCCCCTATTTCTCATCGCAAGCGAACAATCTAGTGGGTGGCGACTTGGTACCGGCCGATAAGAAACAGGAAACCAACAATGGCCAGTCATCCCTGGAAGGATAGTGGGTAAACGGGAAATTAGCGGAGGGTCTCTCGGGGTGGGCGCGGCAACAGCAACGGGCAGGCAGGGCGCTTCAGTGAAATGGTTCGCTAACTTTTCAGTGGCCTCTCCTCACCGACGGAGCACAGGCATGTCACCTAGCGGCAGTACTACTGGCCACTACAGGTGCTACAGGTAGTTGATCCGTACAGTACGAGCCCTAAGACCAATTGCTTGATGCGATGCCTGGCAACCAGCGCCCAAGCAGCCAGAGTCACAGGTTGAAAGCATGCCCGGTGGATTGTCCTGCTCAGGGAAAAGCGGTGCCCGGCCTTGCTCCCCGTCCAATTGGGGCTCGTCGCTTCTGAGGTCTGAGACATAACACGTGATTTGCCTGGGAAGCGAAACTGAAGCCAAGATGCCCTGTACCGTATGGACAGTAGCCAGAATTCTCCCACATAAACAGGCCCCCTCGTAATATTAATCCGGTTCGCATTGACGGTGGAAATTTTGCAGACCATCCGGGCCGTGACTGGTGCCGGCTGCGTGTTTTGGTGCGTTGACAGGTGGGCGAGCCATATTACCTGTACGGAGCACATACTTTGATTACAAGTATTCCGTACTGGTAGCATTATTGGAGCTGGGATTAGACAAGCAAGCAAGCAACGTGGATGCGGGAGATGCACACCCTTGCATGCATATCCCCTTTTTTTTCCCTGCTTGGTGCTACAGTACTGGTACTACAACGGAGCGCGACTTGGCATTTTATACCGTTGCGGTAAAGGGCTAGAAGCTTAGATCTCGTACATCGAAAACGAAAAAAAGCCAATGACTAGCATACTTGTAGTGGCGCAATGCCGTAGATTGGCAATTCAAGCAGTCCCGTAACAGCTTCAAGCAAAATACTACTACGCCAGCCAGTTTGTCGCCGACCTGGAAACCGACAAAAACGTTTTGGTTCCTGCATTAGCGCCAGCGTGCCCAGAGCCACTAAAAAAGGCTGATCTGATGGGTGGGAGGGGCCAAGGCGCCGAAACAGGGAAAAGGCAAAGCGAAAAACAGGAACGACGCTAGCAGCTGCTAATGTTCAATAGTTGGCAGCAATATCTCGTCCTGCAGCAGCAAATTAATTTCAATCCCCGTTTATGATTCATCGACTTGTGCCATGATCGGCGGCGAGAGACGACAATAGCAGCAGGTGGGAATAAGAAAGGGGCCGCTTGGAACCGGATCATCGCTGCTGGCGACTTGTATGGAGACGATGTTGTTTGGCATACAGTAGAAGAGCTTGCGAAACGCGTTTTCCCTGCTCCGCATATTACAAGTAGGGAGAAAGCCATTAGAGTCTCGTAGATGCTAGAAACGGCCCTGTAAGCAGTCAATCAGTAGCAAGCTTACTTGGTGCCCTGTAACTACTTCGTACAGTACGGTGCAAAGATATACGAAGTATTTGTGGTGCGGGTTAATTTCTACCTGGCTGATAAGCATGCAATACGGACCACCCACATTGTCTACCTACCTATAGTAGGTAGAGAACATAATTGTAATTGTAATCCATAGTATATACAAAGTATACGAAGAAGCACCGTTCTCAGACACCCCTCTTTACTGCTGGCGAAGCGAAAGGACTCGAGAAGAAGAAGAATAAAAAACATGGAATCTGTCAGTGGGCTTGTACCTCGCCCATCAAATTCGCTGCCATGATCCGCACCTGGCTACAAAATGCTTCTTCAACACACGCCCACTCCCCTCTTTTATTGTCTGTTGTCTTTCCTTCTTCCCTTGCCTCACTCTCATTTGCCCATAGCATCTCATCACCTGGTTGGCGCCCGTTAATTCGACAGATTAAAATAAACACGGCAAGCAAAAGCGCCACCATGCGACCCTTTTGATTGTGTGGCTTTTCGGCCCAGCGCCTTCGCTGGAGCTAACGATGCCTAGGGCCTCCATCTTGTGGCTCCAGCCCCTGCATCGCGCACCGACGCTCGTGATCCATCAAACCCCCATGGTTGCTTTTGCGCTCGACTGCTTGTTTGTCTTGCCTGTGCAGCTGGGCTGTCCCCCGAAAAAAGACCCAATCTTGGCTTGGCCCCCCCATCATGGCCCACTCCCTGCTCTCCCTCGAGCTACACCCCTAGCGGTTTCCCCTGGCGGTTTTTTCTCCCCTGTCTCTGCCCACACGTACTTTGGTTATAAAGCTCGACTCCTCCAGATGCCCATCTGGGTCTTGATCTTTTTCCTTCACCACACACTCACGCTCGCTAGCAAAAAAACATACCTTGACACATTTGTCAATTTCATTCTTTAACAACAACCTCATCAATAATCTTAATCAAGCTCTTCGAGTTTAATTCCTAATACCGACAAAATGAAGTTCACCGCTGCCGTTGTCCTCGCCGCCGTCGGCGTCTCTGCCGTCTACGTTCCTCCTAGCAACGTCACCGTTGTGACCGAGGTCGTCGACACCTACACCACCTACTGCCCCTTCTCTACCCAGATCACCCACGGCAGCAAGACCTACACCGTCACTGAGGTATTTACGACTTGATGAAAAGCCATCAACCGCTCGGAAGAATCATGCGACTAACAAAACGCGCCAGCCTACCACTCTGACCATCACTGACTGCCCTTGCACCATCACCCGCCCTGTCACCGTCACCAGCAGCGTTCTCTGCAACACCTGGTAAGTTGGCACACCTCAGTCGAGCCACAAGTGTACGAATTCAACCACTAACGCAATCATACAGCGGTGCTGCTGCTCCTACTGGTGCTCCTTCCGGCGGCAACGGTGCCAGCGTTCCCCCTGCCTTCACCAACACCACCATCACCACCCCCACCCAGGCTCCCCCTGCTGGTGGTGCCGGTGCCACCGGTGTTGTCGGCACTGGCCCTGCTGGCACTGGCGCTGTTACTCCCTCTGCTCCTCCCGCCGTCCCTACCGGTGGTGCCAGCAAGGCCGTTCTCTCCGGAGCCGGTCTGGCCGGTATTGTCGGTCTGGCCGCTTTCGTCCTGTAAATCTTGTAAATTTCGACACCTCGCCAATATACCGTCTACGATTTCTCGGTTCAATGATTCTTGGAAGTCGTGGGTTCGGCCTCCGTTCATGATTTTGATATAAGGGGGAACAAAAAGTGTTGGGGTATTTATTTGGTTTACGTTCACGGATGGGAAGTGATTGGTTTTTTGGGATGTATAGAGAAGGGTTCTCTTGGGTTAACGGGACATGCAAGCTCGGTGTTCAAGGGAACTCGATTTTTTTTTGATCGCCCACGGAAAGATGCGCTACAATCAAACTGTGTGCGGTCATTTCTCGGGGCTGGAATATAATGTGTCATTTTTTCTCCAGCAAATAGGATGGGTTCTGCCATAACCTCGCTCGCGTTTTCACCCTATTTTGACAAGCCTAAAACAGAAAGAAAGACGCTTTTCCCGCCTCGAAAAAGATCGATTCCATTTCTTTTGTCAGATTTTCAACCTTCGTTCCTTGTTGCGCCGGTACTCCGTGGATTGCACAAGGCCCCCTTTTCTATCACATATTTGGCTGGGCGTGTTTATGGCCTCTTGTCAATAACATACATAAGTGTCGGCAAGCTTAGCTATCGTTAGATAGTTGGCGAGCAGAAAAACATTTACTGAGAGGGCAGTTTTGGCCCGGCGTACTTTTTCTTCTTGTCTTGCTGTCTGATGTGTGAGATGTACATGCTTCTAGATTCTGGTGTAATTTCCGACTTGAAGGTGATGCTACGTTTTATTCTGCCCACCTTGTAAATGTTACGTACCCTCGTGGTTTATGCTCCTTCCGTCAGTTCACCGTCTTTTAATAGGCGGTGTACTTCGTACTTTGTACAAGTAAAAGGGAAACGTCGAGGGCCATGTGGCTTCGGGCCGTTCCACGACTTAACCGTTTTGTGCTGCTGGGGTGGTTTGCGGGCTTAGGGTTGCGGCTTGACAGTATTAATGCTAGTAGAGTTGACGGAAGGCATTTAGCCGGGACTTTTTTTTCTGTCATGTCAGGTACAGAGTTATCTAGAATGAGATGAAAATAAGGGTATTAAGGTTGAGCTTCAATTGAATGACAGTTTCTTTGCTCGGGGTTCGAGTAAATTCGGGGAGTATCATTTGGTGAGTTAATACGCTGAGCTACGTGCGAGTAAAGTCGACTAGGTTATTGTGAGCGGGCTGGTAATCTGAAGGAATTGCCATATTATGGAATCATCTGGCATAATTCAAAGATTTAAGGTCTATTTGACCTTATTGGATAGTTGTTAATGATTCTTTGGTAAGAAATTATCCCTCCGCGATATTCACTGTATAGGACGCTTGCTTGTAAGCCTACATACCAAGTGAGCTGTTATGGCTTTGCTGCATCACCCGTTGCCCAATGGCTTATCCTACTATCAGCAAAAGTACCATCACATCTTATCTAACACCATTCATCTTAATCTAACACATCAATCTGCTTATTACAGTCATGGCAACTTCAGCGTTGTCTTATCGCTACTGTGTGACGATGTAGTGACAGACATTGCCGAACACTACCGACAAAGAGGCGGAACAGTGCTATCGATAACGCAATGCAATCTGGGAAATCTGGCGCCAGGATCTACCTTCAGCGTCTATAAACGCCTGCAAATCAAATGTAAGAGACTTCATTAGCTGATAAAGAATCCGGGGCAATCCATCACTCACATTGGCTTTGCGGGGGAGATTTCGGCAAAGCTTGTGTTCGGAGCAAAGGATAAAAAGTAATGAGACAAATGGCGGGGGGCCAAAATCCGGGGCCCCAGCTCTTGCCTCTGCTAAGTGTTATACGGAGTAGTATTACCCTAAACAGTAAATAAAGTAAGAGCTCCACCGCAGCTTCCGTTTGTGAGCCTTCCTGCAGCTACCCGCTCCTTCCAGGCGCGTCATGGCTTTTTTTCTTTCTCTTTTCATGACTCTCCATCTCGCTTTACAGCTTTAGTCATCAGGAGGCTCAGCGAAATCTGTATAACCGAGGATAATCAACAGGCTGTCTTACGCTGCTACATGTATGTACTTATATCGACAGTGGGAAGCCCATTGATTCGAAATCCGTGACCGTGGCTTAAAGTTCATCCAATTCCCTACTCGGCATCTCTCTACCCATTGGCATCACTCACACCTTAATTCCTCAATTTCGATACCTCCTCTTACTTCTCCGGCATGCCAGGCAACGACGGCCATATCCAGGATGACATCCTGCGGCACAGCTTAGAGAAGCCCGAAGAATTCTGGGCCAGCCAAGCTGAGCATCTCTTCTGGCACAAGAAACCTAGCTCAACACTAAAGCTCACCTCCAAGAAGCTCAAGAGCGGCATTGAGCACGATAGCTGGGAGTGGTTTCCGGATGGCGAGATTTCCACGTGCTACAACTGCGTAGATCGGCATGTCGAGGCCGGCCATGGCGATGAGATTGCCATTTACTTTGATAGCCCCGTCTCCCAGACCAAGGAGAAGTACACATACCGCCAGATGCTCAGTGAGGTTGAAGTGCTTGCAGGAGCACTGAGGGAGGATGGCGTGCGCAAAGGCGACGTTGTCATGCTTTACAGTAGGTTCACTCTTATAAGTACATTGGGTCGTCTCAATTCGCTGACGGTGAACAACAAGTGCCCATGATTCCCGCTGCTCTGATCGGTATTCTCGCTGTGAGCCGCCTCGGTGCCATCCACTCCATTGTCTTTGGCGGCTTTGCTTCCAATGCCCTTGCCCAGCGTATCGATGCATGCAAGCCCGTCGTTGTTTTGACGGCATCGTGTGGCATTGACGGCAACAAACCCCCCATTCCATATCGCCCACTTGTTGAAGAGGCCTTCCAGCTCGCCGCCCACAAGCCGCGCCGGACGCTCATTTGGCAGCGGGATCAGGCTAGATGGGGGCCTACGGATCGCAGCGCAGGTCAAGCGACCTGGCAGAAAGTCGTGTCAAGTGCACGGTCAAGAGGGATCAAGGCGGAGTGCGTTCCTGTCAACAGTGCCGACCCAGTATATATCATCCATACATCCGGTACGACAGGAACGCCAAAGGGGGTGTTGCGAGATGCTGGGGGTCATGCTGTTGGCCTGCACCTTTCAATCAGCTATCTCTTCAATATCCACGGGCCCGGCGACGTCGTCTTCACGGCGTCGGATATTGGCTGGGTCGTTGGGCACTCATACATTGTATACGCACCGCTGCTGGCCGGCGCTGCCACTGTCATATATGAAGGCAAACCAGTCGGGACGCCGGACGCCTCAGCCTTCTGGCGGATTATTGAAGAGTATAAGGTCAACACCATGTTTACTGCTCCGACGGCTCTGCGTGCCATCAAGCGCGACGATCCTGACAACAAGCTTCTGGCTCAGATTGGCCAGCGGGGTGGCCTTCGCTCACTCAAGGCTCTATTCCTGGCCGGAGAGCGTTCGGAACCAAGCCTCATATCCATGTATCAAGATCTTCTCGACAAATTTGCAGCGCCGTCTGCTCATGTTGTCGACAACTGGTGGTCTACCGAGGCTGGTTCCCCCATGACTGGTCGCGCTCTGGTCCCCCATGCGAGCCACGACCGCAAGACTAAAGTCCGTGACCACGATCCTCCTCGTCTCAAACCCGGTAGTGCTGGCAAAGCCATGCCTGGCTTCGATATCCGCGTCGTAGATGATGAGGGCCGCGAAGTCGACAGGGGCACAATGGGCAACATTGTACTTGGAATGCCGTTAGCACCGACTGGATTCCGCACTCTGTGGGATGATGAGGAGAGATTCTATAAGGGATATCTAAAGAGATTCCAAGGGAAATGGCTGGATACAGGAGACTCGGGTTGGATTGACGGAGAAGGTTACGTGCATGTCATGAGCAGGAACGACGACGTGCTGAATGTGAGCGCACATCGGCTGTCCAGTGGTAAGTCTTGTCTTTTGTCTTTGCCACCTCTACATCTTTTTCTCTCTCTCTCATTTGCTTTCTTCTTTTCTTCATGAGCAAGGTTTTTGAAGTAAATACTTTGCTATATGCGCATGCGTTCTCTAGAAACAATCCAACTAACTCTCTTTCTCTTAATAGGTGGCATTGAACAGGCTGTTACTTCTCACCCTCTCGTTGCCGAAGCCTGCGTCGTAGGCATCCCTGATGCCCTCAAGGGCCAGCTGCCTTTTGCTTTCATCACTCTCTCCACTCCATCCCACCCATCTGCCGCTATCCCTGACCAAAAAGTCTCCTCTGAGATTCAGGCCCTTGTGAGGAAGCAAGTGGGCGGCATTGCATCACTTGGCGGTATCATACAGGGCAAGGGTATGATTCCCAAAACACGCTCCGGCAAGACCCTTAGGCGTGTGTTGAGAGAGCTGTTGGAGAATGCGACAAGAGGAGAATATGATAAGGAAGTTGGGGTGCCAAGCACTGTAGAGGACGCGACGGTTGTGGATGTGGCCAGGGCTAAGATAAAGGAGTATTTCGAGGAGGTCGGAGGGAAACATACCGCTATTGAGGACCATGGAATAAAGGCCAAGCTGTAAGGTGATGAAAAGATGGATGTTAGTTGTTATGCCACGGGTGTTTGGATCTACTATATAAGATTGACAAATATATTGGGTTAGGATATTTAGTAATTACTAGTAGGCAACTTAGTACTAATATATTGAAGGTATAATCAAATGCCTTGTGAGAATTCAATCAATAATTACTTGAAGTCTCGTTTTAAATTAGCAAGTCTGGTTTTATCATTTATCTTCATATAGCAACGACGGCTGAAGCTGATTCGGGGGGGGGGGGGGGGGGGGGGGGG